>CM069441.1:23859512-23937012 GCA_035610835.1 Ophiura sarsii
AAATTAACGATAATTAATGTTTCTAGCACCAACATGACCAATGATGCTAATTAACGCCGATTGCATGATTTCTACATGTATGGCATCCGTCAACTTAATGTGAAAATGTAGCGATAATAGTGTATTAGCACCAGCCATGCTAATTAGCTAAATTTATTTTATATCGAATGATAGCGTTTTTTTGCATTAACCTTGCAAAATTAGCAATAGCGTTTTAGCACCAATGATGCTAATTAGCGCTATAAGCGCTGATTGCACGATTTCTATATGGCATCCGTCAACTTATTTTATATTGTATAGCGTTTTTTAGCACTAACCTTGCAATAGCGCCAATTGCATCAACCGTGTAAATAGCGATAATAGCGTATTAGCACCAGCCATGCTAATTAGCGTTTTTAATAGCGATTTTAACGCAAATGGTGCAAATTGGCGCTAATTTATCATGGATGGGAGTGCCTTTATAGTGGGCAATATCCTCATATTGGGACCCATATACTAGGTCTCATAAACGGAATAAATCACAAGGCAGCAATTTTGCTGTAAGTGTATACAACAAGTCTTTAGGCTTAGCTCTAAAAGCCTACCTAGCTTAGGGGGCTGGCATTTTCTTCGGAAGGGGGGGGGGGGGGGGGTCCCAAATACACTGGGGGGGGGTCATAGTTTTTTTTGACATGAAAACAGGGGGGTCATAAAATTATTTCATTGAAAATGGGGGGGGTCACAAATTTATCAAAGCATGCTTTCTGAAATGTGTGTTGGGGGGGGGGGGGTCACAAAATAATGGACTGTATTGGTAGGGGGGTCATAAAAATATGCAGCTCTTGGATAGGGGGGGTCATGAAAAAATTGTCTGGGTCTATCCACATTTTTGGGACCCCCCCCCCCCCCCCCCCCCCCCACCCCCCCCCCTTCCGAAGAAAATGCCAGCCCCCTTACATCTTAGCTAGTATAATATCATGATATTCAACTTACAATTTATGATAATAATGACAATTTTCAAAATGTAAATTCCGTGCAGTACATCAACACGTAGGCCACCTGCTTTCAGATTAATCAAGACAACCAATTTTAAATCAAAATTACTTTATTATCACCTCCCTGGCTGACACATCACATGAGAGTCACATGCCCCATGATTGTGTAGTGGTGCAAATACAATGATACAATAATGGTATTTGGTATCTATAATATTATAAATAAGTGTTGCCACTTGTCTATCGGAAAACCAAACAAAAACAACAGAATAGTCTTAAATCAAGACTATCACAATTGGGCGAGAAGTACTTAATTTCACGACTTGTTACAAGTCTATGGCAAGTGGTTTTCAAAAGTTGTCTAATTGGGCTTCTTCATGACGTACATTTCGCAGCGCGTAATCAGTTGAAGGACGAGGTTGTAAATAGATAGTCCTTGAGCTAAGTAATACTTTGTAAAAGTCGGTGACAACTATTTTTGGGGGCGAAGCCACCCTATTAGAGCTTATTATGCTTATTAGCATGTGATTGCAAAAATGTCAGACGATTCACCAGGCGCGAATCCAGGGGGGGTGGGGGCGGAGGGTGCGCGCTCCCCCCGATAAAAATATCAACAACAACAACAACAAAAAAAGGGGGGGGGGGGGGGGGGGGGGGGGGGAGAAGAGAGAGGGAGAGGAAAGAGGGAAGGGGGAGAGAAAGGGAGAAAGAGCCTTTTTAAAATTGAGTGACTGATTGGTGAATAAATAATGTTGTATGTCGTGATACACACGTAGGCCTATTATACAGCCGCCCCACTTTTTTGCAAAGAAAGAAAAAAAGAAGAGAAAAAAAAGAGAAGAAACGGGGAAAGGGATTGCTTTTCAATAAAATTATTGGTCAAAAGTATCATACCGTTCTGAGGGGGGCACATCCCCCTTAGACGACACCCCCCAACCCCCTGTCCGAGTATAGATGATACCAGCTCAATTTTATTAAGTTGTTTAGGCCCCCTAAACTTGCTGGGATCTGCGTCTGCCCTTACCCCCCCCCCCCCCCCCCCCCCCCCCCCCCCCACCCACCCTCCATTTTGGTGCAATCTGGTGTATAGATGGCCGCATGGCGTGACCCGGTGACGTCATGTATTTACAAATGGGACACCCTCTATTGATTCCCTCCAGGCAGAATATACAGTAAAGTTAATGAAGACAACATGAAATTTCTTTCTAATGAATTGTAAAACTCATTTATTTTAATTTTTTTTGGTGAAATGCGATAGCTTATAGCATTCCTAAGCAAGTTTAAAGACAGTTTTGATAACAATTTGCTGTGACACCACTATCTAGTTAGAAAACCTGATCTGGCCTATGTAAACTATAGGAACTCTTGCCCGGTGTGTTTGGTCTCAAATCAACAGAGGGCGTCCTAAATGTAAACAACGGTCACAGACGTCGGTGGATACGAACGGCCGTTAATTTTTGAATTTCCATTGGTTTCAATGTAACAATGGATTTTGATTGTATGACCCCATAAAATTCATCACACGTTGGAACTAAATTATTTCATCCTAAAACCACTGTGGATGGCTAACCATCCACATTGTCACTATCATTTTTTGAATTTAAAACCGTTGTTAAGCGTTCGTCCCATTCACTTGATCACGTAACCTCGTTCGCAATATTTTAACCAGAATATTCGTGAATACGCCCGTGTCCAGCGTCGTCTGAAACGGTCACCTCATCTATACTTTGGACCAATATTTTACTGAAAAGCCACCACTTCATTTCCAATCAATAGAGGTGTTGCGTTCCGTTCCATACCGGCATGAAAACTGCAATTGTTCTGGTCTTCCTTTCTCCTTTATGTCCCTTTCTTTTCCCTTTTCCCTTTCCTTCTCTTTTTCCTTCCCTCTTCTACCTTTCTTTCCCTTCTTTGCCTTCCTGTTTTCTCTGTCATTTTTTTTTTCGGGGGGGGGGGGGGGGGGGCACTCTGACCCCCCTTTCCCCCTCTGGCTACGCTACTGAATGGTTAAGATTGAAACGAGACAACTGCCTGCTATGACCAAACACTTATAATGTGGCATCAGCATCAGCAACACCATTTCTCTTTGATCTTCTTATTATCTACAAAGAATATAGCGTTCATGTTGAGATGTATTGGATATGTAATGTGTCCAAATTGAAATAGACTCATAGCCATTTTCAACTAGCTATATAGACCACTTGCAGTTTTTGGTAGCTAAGAATTAATACAAAATAGCGGACAAAAATTCCCAAAATGCCAATACACTGCAAAGCAACAAAATTTGCTAGCATTTTAATTTGCTAAATTTCACTAAGACTTCTATTCGCCAAATTAAAATACTGCTAATTAAGATTGTATACATAGGTTAATATAGCAAGATGATTCAAATTAATAAAACTAAAATGCCGCTAAAAGATAGTGTTTTGCATATTTGCTAAATTTAATGCCATGAAATGTTAAGTGTTTTACTGTAATTACGTAGGGTGTCCCAAAAGTTTCAATACATTTTTAAAACTTTGTATCTCTCTTAAAATAATTTGCAGTGCCAAAATTAAAACCTATTAAGATAGAGAAAACTTGTCAGAGGTCCCTTAGTAGAAAACACACTTTGACATTTTTGGTCACATAGTTCACAACACCATGCAATTGTTCAACTTGCAAGACGCCAGGTGCACATTACTGTAATCACATGCTCACTAACATTTTGTACCCAACATTAATAATGTTCACAATCAAGGATTATATCAATCTTAAATTAAAATAATCACTGTGGAAATCCATTTTCACATAGGAACCTCTCTTGATCCCGTCACGTCTATCCCTCTCTTGATCCCGTCACGTCTATCCCTCTCTTGATCCATGCAGTGCAGTTTGGCAAACTTTCTGTTGTAGTTTGGCAACACATATAACTGTTATTATATGTTTGGTATCAAATTCTTATAATGCAAATTATTTTACCACAGATACAAAGCTGTAAAAAGGTTTTGAAACCTTTGGGACACCCTGTATAAGATGGTTCATTTACTACAACTGAACAAAAACAAGATTCTTCTCAAACCATGTTTGGTCGATATATTGTTTGTCAAGTTCCTTATTTATTTAATAAATATTTCATTACATACATTAAAACTGGACGGAATGTATTTACATGACATATGAATATATTTTTAAAAAGGCACTTAAATTTGATATAAAATAATTATATAGTGTTGAGGGATAATTGACAAATTTGTGGCTTTTGGAAGTACATGTTATCTTTACAGTTTTGGATGACTTTTATGCGCAGTTCCGACTTGTTAAATAATTACTCAGAAAGTTTCAAGATATTATATTTTGTGATCTTCTCTGACAGTTAATTCCACATTGATAGGTCACGGGTTCCCATAGTATAAACAATTTGAAGAACTGATAAATATATTTATCTATCATGGTAGATTTATCTACTTTCTCTGGTGCTTCATGATCATGGGTAAAATATCATTTGGTGTATTTTCTTCATTTTTTAGGAACCAGTGACATTCTCAGTTGTCTGTTACAAGCTTTTGTTGCAATCAATTAACAAGTTAAACAATGCAAAGACTATTAGTTAAAATTGTACAGGTAGCCTCCTACCGTAGACTATAAACTTATCAATCACCCCTTGTAATGACGTGTTCATACTCCCATCGTTGCGCATCAGCTGACGTCGATGGACATTGGCACGTGAGTTGACGGGAGTATGAACACGCCATTATACAGCAGACAGCACAAAAGTATTTATAATAATATTAATGTTAGTGTATAGAGATCACTGGTAAGGTATCTACCATTATAAGCCAGGGGGAATCATTAGTCAGTACAATGGGGTATCATGCACATCTAAGAATCGAAAAGCCTCGTAAATAATTATTACATGTTGAATGGTATGATATGAAAATGAACTATGTCCCAAGTTAATATTTCCAGAACCAAGGCAAATATAATACCACAACCAGCTGAGACTTATATACCTAAAGGGATAAGAAGCACCCATACTCATACCCATACTTTCTATGTGCAGCGATCCACATAGAAATGTTATTGGTCTGACACCGTATTGTTATAGTTGATGGTCAATCGATAATCATCATTCAATTGAATTTGTAGCATGACCTCATTATTTGAGTTAGCGAGCCATTTCGAATCCAGTGTTATCCACACATGTATTACGATTTTTAAAATAACCGGAAAACATTATATATAAGTATTGGATGGTTCTGACATATAGACTATGATAAGATTTCACAAATGATTTATACATTTAAATTACTAAAACAATGTGTTATGATATTCAAAGTTCATGATTTGTATTTAGATTTAATGTGAATTGAAATGCAAATTTGATATTTTAATTCATAACAAGATAAGTTCATCAGCTCAACCACATTTAAATATTTGTGTATCAATTCATATTAAATTTAAACACAAACCATGCATTGTTTATGTGTTGAAGCAGGTCACTAGTAGGTTTTAATTGACATACTTCTTCTGAAATGCCATAATTCTAGCAAATTCTAGAAAATATAAATGCATAATAATTTTAGAATCTATTACAGTCTGGAATACACGTGTGAATAACACTGCATTTGAAATAGTGTGTTTACTCAAATAATGTGGTTGTGCTACAAATGTGACAAGTCGCGTCAAAAGGACATGTTGTCGGCAAACACAGTTTTGAGATAGAAGCCTATATATGTGGTGAAATATATTGAAAATAATAGACAAAATATGCTTCTTCAATTCATATTTTGTGATTACAAAGTCCAATTACCTTCAAAATGGTATCATTTCAAAGTTTAAAATGTGCTCTTTCATATCATACCAATAACTCGGATTTGAGTTGGGCCACTAACATGTCCATTATGACGTGACGGGTCACAAATGAACTGAATGGTGATTATCGATTGGCCAGCAACTATAACAATGCAATACATGTAGCAGATATAGATCGCTGCACATAGCTGCTATGATTTCTTAATTCAATTCCTATGCAAAAATGTAATTTATTCTACAAATATTCTTAATTCAATAAGTTTGCTATACAAAAAGTTGCATGTTTGTTTATGTGACTATAGTCATCATCATGCTTTAAACAAAGTCCGGCCAAGCCCAAGTGCGCACATATAATGAACATTTGTAATTCATGGGAAAACACTTCATGGTTTATGCACCAAACACTTGCCTCATTAGAATTTTATTTTGTCCAAACGTTTATAACAACAACTATAGTCTTTTAAAACCACACTATTTATTTGTATCCTATTAAATGCATGATACCATATGGCTATAACCAATGATTCCCCAATCTTAATATCTTGTAGTGCTGTTTGACTTACAGGAGGTGTACAACATTGTGCATTATATCTTAGAAAAGTAATTATTGAGCCCAAATCCCGTAGTTATATAGAACAAACCATCATACTTACTACAAAAACGAATAAAAATATATATAAAAATACTGGGACTTTCAATCAATGCAAATTTGAAAAATTGCATGTTGAGAGATTTGTATTCGTTTGTATAATAATGATGATGTGTTGATCTATAAAACTATGCAATTTGTGCTCGATAATTATTTTTCTAACATATAATGCACAATGTTATGCTTGCCGGACACCTCCTTTAATAACAAAACAATATATAAAAAAGAATATGAAAATATAAATAATATATAGACTCGGACAAAGTGTATGAAATAAATTAACAATGACCTTAAAAATACACAGTCTCGAACCCGGTCACTCTCACTATCACGGAGAAGAACAAACCACTAGACCACGGAGGCTGCATATGTGTTTACGTGGATGACAGATGAACGAGCGCTAATGTGTATTACAAAGCCATTGTTGAGAGAGTCTCAAGCGACCGAAATACATGAAGTAAATATTAGCTATATATGATGGTTTGTACTTATACAGGGTGACCCAGAAAATGTTGAACCCAAAAATCATAAAATTCAATATTTTTTTACTATTAAAATAACAAGATATTGCATAACTCGTTCACCAGCTATGTGCACCATACATTTATCTTTCTGGAACATTTTAGATCATAAAAATAGGCCTCACGAAACTTAAAATACGTGTTATTTTGTAAGAAGTGTTGTTTTGTAGTGTAAGTGAAGTGCAAAAAATGGTTTCATGCTACATGAGCAGAACAAGTGCCTGTTTGAAACCATTTCTGCACAGTATCTCATCAATATTCATTTATTATGTAAATCAATATTATTATTATATAAGAGACTTTGAAAACAAAAACTGAAGTCCCCTTGACTTCATTTAAAAATGTTAATTTGATAAATACAGATCAAAAGAAAAGATTACTTAACTCACCGTACTTAGAACAGAATTAAGTTTCATATCTGAACCAAGTTACAATTTTTTCACTTTTACAAAAGGGCGAAAACACCACCCTGTCACACAATCAAGTGTATCTTTAGTTTGGTAAGGCCAATTTACATGATCTAAAGTTCTCCAGAAAGCTGAATAAATGGTTTACATAACTGTTGAAAACAGAATGCCATATTTATTTATTTTAATTTTAATTTTAATTTTTAAATTTGTGATTTTTGGGTTCAACATTTTCTGGGTCACCCTGTATGGACGGCATATATCAATTAAATTGGATGGAAATTATAAAACATGGATGGAATACAAGCTTTAATGTGTTAATGACTTGTGTCAAGTCATTGTCTTGAGTCGCCTTAAGCCTGCCATTAAGCATTTTATGTTGACCTGACGATCGATCATATTTGGATCAATCGTCGCTAAGGCCAAAAAAAAAAAATGGTTATATTGGCGTAACCCGCCCGACCCTAAAAATACGCCCGACCCTACACTTTTTTTTTTTTTTTCAGTGAAAAAAAACAAAAAAAACCAACCGACCGACCCTAAAAAATAAAAAAATGAAAAAAATAAATGTTTTTTCTCGAACGAAGTACGACGGTACTTCTAACAAACAATAGGGAATGTTTAAACTCGGTTAACATTGTTCAAAAACAGCTGCTAAAAAAGAAAAAAAAAAAAGAAAAAAAAAAAATCCCTACCTACCTACCCTATTTTTGTTCAGCCCGTTACGCCAATATAACAATTTATTTTTTTTGGCCTAAGGCAACAAAAAAAACAGCACCCTGGTCTACTGGCCTCTCAGATTGTTTTTTTTATCCATTCTGCCATTCCCAAAAAGATTTCTGGAAACTTTGGTGAATTTTCAGCATTTTGTGAAATTTTCAGCAATTTTCCAAATATAATAGCAACAAAAAGTCATAGGACATTTGGTGTCAGAATCAGCCCGGAAATTCAATATGAACTGTAATATTTCACTATGAGTTAAACAAATGTGTTGCTGAATCTGTTCTCATTAATAAATTAATGTTTTCTGCAACATTCCATTCCATAAAATTGAAGAAAGTATATGTGCCTACAATGAATTGAATTCCCATACAAATTTCCCATTGAAAATAGCTCATAAATAATTCATCAAGCTCATTATAGCCTATACAATCCAATGATAGGCATTGTGTCAATTTTGACTTCCTTTCAAAATAACCTTCGCAATTGTTTGTCAATTATGGTTCTACTCTAGTGAAACTAATCCCAAAATTGTCTCTAATCTATAATCTTTCTCAGATATTGAGAATTGATCTCTTTATTCATCTTTAAAAACGGAATATTTGGGAGGGAATTTTAAACTTATATTTTAACACCATAGCTTTTATATTATAATGTAAAACATCCAAATTCCTTATACCGTCTCAGTGCACCCACAGGAATTGGGCATTACAGAGTTACATTCATTTCATTGTTACTTATTAGTATTATTTTCAAAGCTAATTTTACTCTTAATTTAGCTAAATATATCAAAGAGAAAATCTTGATTCACTGAATATTGTTATAAATGTTTTTACCTATAAACTAATAATGTCCCAGCGATACCTCAAATTTGTTTAAACAAATGTATAAGAAGTTTTCATCAATTTGCAAATCTAGAATACCAAAAAAGCTAACACAGTAGTTAAATGGGTTCCCAGTGTATTCTCTCATGTTGTAGCATTCAAGGTGTCCTAAAACTTTTGGTTGCTAGTGTATTTCAAAAATGTCAACAACAACAAAATCTGACAAATGGGTCAGTCGGCCCATAGAACACGGATTTATTGTTGTTTAAGTGGAGACTTTTTTACAGCGGTTTCAAAATATGTGCAAACATTAGATCGATCATCCTTCGTTGTATTTGCACAGAGAAGTGGTCCATTTTGGCAATTGAACGTCATAGCGACCGTAGTTGGGCTTAAACAAGAATGATTGATCAAAATGTGATTGATCGCTGAGTTTGTGTGAAAAGGCTTATTATGTATTTACTATCAAACTAACTATCAAAATTGGATGGAATATAAACTGCCCTGTGGGTAAAAATGATGGTTACACAGGTTATTAAATACAACATGTTTTAGGAAGGCATATATATATATATATATATATATATCAACATGGCAAAGTAAAATCTTGCAAAATGCTTTTCGATAAATACAACATATTCTTATATACAAAATGATATTTATAACATAATATAACTGAGTCTGATTGATAGGTTAACTCAATATTTCCCAAAAGAGTATGATCGTGATAATCCAAAGGATGCCAGTTAAATACCGGTAAAGTGTGCATGTTCAAGAGTGCTGTGCGTAATCTCAACCAGTATGAATGTGATTCGTCGCAATCCTTTGGACACAATTATTCTAAGGCGTGCATATGTTTTTGTGAACCTGGAATTGGTTTGCCATGTGTCACAGATATTTGTTCTAAACATGCAATGAAATTCAATCAATAGCAAGTTTTGTTAAACTATGTCCAAAGAATTATGACAGCAGCTTTACTTCCAACTGTACTAAAGTTCCCTATTTCAGATGTCCACCTCTAATAGGATCAACAAGGTCACATATTCATCGGGTTTACAGGATGCTTGTTAATGTACATTTTCTATACAATATAATTAATATAAACAATATATTTTCACATTCACTGATATATACATAGGTTTCATCTCATTTTTTTACTACAGGCACTGGGTATTTATTATATTATAGAATAGAGATAATGGTAATTAACTCAACACAAAGCATGGTAGCTTTATCTTACAAAATCTTGTATATCCAAGCCATTTGGCACAACACACTCGCAGAGTACAGTGTGTCCCAGAATGATTTATACAGTGTTTGAAAAAAATATAAAAATATAAAAACAATATTGCAGTCATGCCTACAATATAATGGGGAACATGTTTCCAACTTACTCTGTTGATCTTTATCTGTTCCGATATGGCATGACATTATTGAAAATCGGTGAAAACCTGTTTTTCACTTTCAGTGCCTTTCAATTGATAAAACTCACACCAAGCTTTTAATCTGCCGCTTAAGAAAGTATGATATAAATCCCTTAAGCGGAACAATCCATAACACCATTCAAATATGGCTTCAGAAAACATCTCAACATTTATAGCTTAATAAATGCACCTTTCGAGGTATAAATCATTCTGGGATACCCTGTATCAAATAAAAATATAAGTAGATTTCTCTTCATGTGCCATTTGCAAATGTTATTATTACACAGCTAGTAGTCTAATATGGGGCTCCTGTTCAGAGAACTGTAGCACCAGTCTAAAATGGCTCCATCGTGATCAAAAGATTCCCCTCCTGATCATGATTTGTTTACAATTTTTGGTTGCTGTTATGATGTTTCTTTCCCCTCTCTCCATTTTCACATATGTGACGCAATCAAGAGGAATGAGTCGGATGTCGGCCCTGGTCGAAAATGAGTTTTTAATACAGTTTTAAAGAAGACACCTAGAGCTTTCAGAAACTGAAAACCCATGTCGATACAACGTTTTGTTCCAAAGTTATGTCAAATTGTGTACATGAATTTCCATCAAAAACTTATGTAAGCCGCCATTTTGAATTGGCCATATCTCAATTTGGGATTCCCCGACATCCGACTCATTCCTCTTGATCGCGTCACATATCGTCAGCCTGCTTCGATAATTGCCTAACTCACTTTTCAGCTAAATTGAGCTTTTTGCTTAAATCATGACTTCATTACATTATGCACATGCTGTAATAATATCTAAGTCATTAACCAATTAAAAGTGTTGATAAATGCACAATTTCAATTCTGCCTTGTGAATTAGGCAGATTGTAATAATGATGTAAAATGTTTAAAATGAGTAATATTAACTCGTATTAGGCCTATAACAATCCACATTTCACTTAAAGGTATATCTCCAACCTAATTCTATCCAGCAGTTACTGCTCCTGTTGGAATTCACCTGCACTATTCATGGTGCTATTCAACATATCGTTAGCCTGCTTCGATAATTGCCTAAGTCACTTTTCATATTTTTGTGGTTTTCTAAAAACTAGAAAAAAAAGAGTTAGGCAATTATCGAAGCAGGCTGACGATACGAACATCATGGCATAACTTTACGCCAATGGGTTCAACACTATTTATTCTCATGTTATCTCAAGTTGGCATTGACACCAGCATATATTCTTGTGATCACAACATACATTCGTAACCCCCAATGGGATAGCCAGTATAGCCCAGGGAGTTTGGCCACCACCAAAAAAGAAAACCGACTCTGATTGGGAAATGCTGTGTCTATATATATATGCCAACATCACATGCTGACTTAGCCTATTAATTTAGCATCTTATGGCGTTTCCCTGTTGCCTTATGCTTATTCTATTAAAGTTACCATTGCCTAAAATATGCCGCTCATATTCTGCATAAAATATGGCTAATAAAAAACCCTCAAATACCCAAAACAAAACTTTAAATTGCAGAGGGCTTAGATTAGCATTCACTTTCTAAAACAGATTTACTTTAAATGCCCATGTATGTAACTGTGTTTTGCATCTGATAATTGTTGTGCATGTTAAAAACCTTGTCACAATATATTGCAAATAACATAATAGGGAAGATGAGGAAGATTTCTTCAATGGCAATCATATATGTTTACATAAATAAACACATGTGTGGAAGATTTATATTATCCTGAAATAATTTGTTTGAAGACTTGGATATATGTTTATTGCACAATACATGCATAGTATTGTATTTCCAAATTGTAACAATACAAATGAAGGTTTTTGTCTCAGCTTTTAAATTGATAAATTTAGCCTTATAATGTCTCATATTATATTCTGTGCTTTCTTGAGTATGACAGTACTTGTGTCATATTTCTTTACATAATACATTATTATAGGTAAAGTACCACTCTAGAGCGACTTCACTCTCCGGCTGAAAGGACAAACCAATATCTTGGGATTCAAAGACTGCCAGTTTCGACAGTGATGCAACTGGCGAGGAAAGGTTAACCCACCACAACCTGTTTCAAGTTGAGTGTGGCTGCAGAGATTTAGAAACTGGACGGAAATATCCTGGGCTTGGTACAACACATTTCCTTCTGTGCACATCAAATAAAGGGATTTAGGCAGACCAGGCCTGGAAGCAGCTATACATGGCCATGGTGTTTTATACAGGGGGAAGACATCACTTACACACTTATAGGCCTTAACATTATTTCAAAGAGAGTTTCAGTGTCACTGAGGGAATGGATGTAAAAACCGTAAGGCTGTGATTTATAGTGTTACAGCACACTACTAATACAGAGCACTCCTAGTCAGGTCTAATAACACCAGCCATGGAGATTTATATAGTGCACTGTATGGTGCTACAACAAATTACAGCACACTTACAGAACACTTGGCTAATCACAGCTAATAGTACAACCTACACAATATTATCTATTAACGTCCTAAGAAGGACGTGGGATGCAGCTCTACAGTGTAGATGTAGACATGTTACTAGTACTACCAAGTTAAATCCAACCTGATTCTTTCAGCCTTATTGAGACTACTATACAGAGTATCCTGGTGATGTTAGTTTACCAGTTCTGTCAGGATTATCCTGTAACAGAGCTTCTTGGCATCATCAAATCACAACCTGTAAGTAAACTTCAGGTGATTCAATTCCACGGCGTTGGCAATGAAAGCTGTGCTATATCAATACTTCTACTGACCACATTGTCCCCCTTGATCACTATCTGTCTGGATCCACCTCATCTTCTTCCTCCTTTACCACCGCTGCTATTGCCATACCTGGACAAATAGGAAAAACAATTATATGTCATATATGTTATATCTACAATGTCTGCTTTCTGCAAGAAGCCTTGTTAATTATCAAAGGTGTTATATAGATTACCAATAATATAACACACAACAGCTTTACACAGTTTTGGGTTTCAACAGGGAAAGTCAAGATGTATGAAATTCAATTCCACAATGTAAAAAAACATTTTGAATTACAATGGTAATGGCCCAAAGGTAAATTCATTTGTTGTATTGTACGCTCGGGCCTAAAAAAAAAAGAAGGTTTGTTTGCCCAAACACGACCGACCCATAAAATCTCAAAACCCCATGCTTTTTTTTTATTTTATTTTTTTTAGATTTCATTTTTTTTATAAATAATGTTTTATGTTGAAAAATATATGTATTAAATGATATTTTCAACTTAATTTGCTAAACTAATCAACTAAACTGCCCTGTAATTTACTTATTCCCACATATCCAACCTTTAAAACACTAATGAGATGCAAAAACCAAGATCATACCACTATCTTGTGAAAAACAGAACATGTCAGACCATCCAGCATGGTCTGAAGGTTTGTACTACAGGCTGCCAGCTGCATGTATTAAAAACAAAATACATGTATTTTAGCCCTAACCAGCCAGGCTATGTCCGTACGGTGTAAGAACCGGGGAGGGGGACAAAGTATGATTTTTTAAACCAAATAATCATCGTGAAATCCCTTGGAATTGACCCCGGCCCCGGAACCTCTGATTACCGCGCCGCGTCCCTAACCACTCGGCTAACCTGCCGACGCTCACCTGGGCAGCGATTTTGAACACACATATCAGCTTGGTTGATGACGTCATCGAATCATATGCTATAGAATGCGCGTGGACATTGTTTTTTGCTTTAGTGAATCGTAGTGTAGGAAGGTTAGGGTTTTAAAGAACATTCAAGTGTATTAACATCAAATTGTATAGTCTTTTTCTTCTCTATAAGTGTCCATAGCAACAACAAAAAAAAAAAAAAGGTAATCGACCTACCGACCCACTTTTTTCAACTCTTGTTTGGGCAAACAAACCTTCTTTTTTTTTTAGGCCTCATTGCATTGTGGGACGGATTTTCGGTACAACTTGACTTCCGCTGCTAAAACTAAATCATCCAACAAACTGACCAGATTTAAATTTACATCTGCAACGCTCTCTTTTTGTAACAAGTTTTTATCTTCTTCAAATATTGACTGAATCCGTCCCGACTAACAAGTTTTTATCTTCTTCAAATATTGACTGAATCCGTCCCGACTGAATCCGTCCTGTCTTCAATATTTACACACAGTCCCTGCGAGGGTGCTCAATGTGAAGACTGGGAAAAATACAGTTCCAAAAGTGTGCCCTGATCAGATCATGAACAAACATGGTCTAATTCATGCACCATCACGCCACACTGCACCGGTGGTTTCACCTGGTAGATATATCTTGTGACACAATGAGGGCGCATGATTTATGCATGACTCTATGAAATCAATAGATAGCTGTGACACCCTACCTGCTGAAACCATGATGGTTATCATTATGATGGTGACCATGCGAGTCATAGCCTCTGTTCTGATTTTGATGCGGTACATACGGCACCTGATGCTGACCCTGATACTGAGACCGGCTGCCGGGATTATAGCTCTGAGAATTAGACTGCTGCTGTTGTTGTTGCTGTTGCTGTAGATGTTGGTTGTATGGGATGCGATGACTGCTGCTGTTGGGTGAGGCGTTGGCGTTAGCATCCCCTCTACCGTAGGAACGCTGGCGACGGTTCCCTGCAATGATAAAAACAACAGCATATATTTTTCTATACACTTTTAGATTTACAAAGATGTTATACACTTGCAAGTTGCTCCTCATGGCATTTTTTGTATTGAGAGAAGACTGCCGGCTACTAGATAGACTCCAGTAACAAGTTGCTCATAAGCTAGATTACAGTAATTTGCAACACAAGCGACATGCAACCACTCGCCTCCAACTTTTGGTAAATAGTAGCCCATAAAAAATGAACTGTATCATGGAAAGAAAAAACCCACCATCTTATCATTGTGGACTACTAAAAGCCTTATGCCATACTTTGTAATGCCATTCAAGTGTTGGAATCACTCATCCTGCCATCTGAAATAGTTTGAAACAAATCTTCCTGACATACACACAAATAGTATTGGATAAACTGTAACCGGTTTTTCATTTTCCCCCAATTTTTAGACGATTCATGATTTGTCTGTGTTTCAAATATTTCTTGTGTCATTGGATATTGTTTATATTGACCAGTGCCATCTGGCTCTTGTCTTGGCATTTGATTACAGTACAAAATTTAAAGACAAAGATGTGAAAGTGAGAATAAACAACAACAAAACCAACCAACCCAACTTTGTAATTCTGCCTGTTTACCCAAACAAGTGCATTATAAATGTTATACCAAGGTATTAGCGTAGACAGAAAACTGGTTGAGTGGGTGCTGTGAGTTATCTTAATAATCAATCTGCATTCATGAAAATCACAGAGTACTTTATGTCACTTCATTTGGAGTGGGTGATATCAGCTCATAATAATATTGCGTTTGTGACTCCATTGCGATAGGAGAATATCAGCTCTACCATGGGAATATTGCACCTATGAGTTTAATATACGCTGATATCATCCTGATTGGTGGTAGACCAGTATAATCTGAACCTATCTAGACCAGTTTCTGTAAAACCAGAAAGGTTTGCAAGTTTCAAATTTTGCAAATCACCAATACTGACCCAATTCACGGCATGAATATTTCACAGATGTAAACTTTGCAATGCACTGCTACAAGGTAGATTGGGAATTTTCGCAAGTAAATTAGCGAAATTTAAATGCACACGAACATTTCTGGTTTTACATATGTACCAATCTGAAAAACTGACACTTACCTTTATGATCCTGAACCTGATATAATATCACCTCAACTTGTGGTGACATGAAGTACTCTGCCAGCATAATTTGGACCAGTTCTTACTTCCCAAATTATATACCAATCTGAACCACTGACACTAACCTTTATGATCCTGTCCCATCTGTTCATCATACTGTATGGATGTACTCCAGCCATGCCTCTCTGCTGCTTGACCCTGCAACTGGACATTGGTTATCTTGACCGGTGCTGTCTGGCCCTTGTATGGAGATATCCCTGGTAAGGTGTTGTCTGGGTTGGTTGTCACTGTACTTGGTGGCTAGTATAGTATGAGCAAAATGAGACATATACCATTACTACTACCATTACAAGAATACTAGGGGTAAGGAATGCTCCAAACAAATTTCAATTGATTGTAATAAACTATTTAACAGAAACATGCCTGGCCATTTTGAGGATTGATACAAGTCTGATAGATGAAGACATTTAATCAAGCTTGGGGTCAAAGTTGAATGGCAGATCACCGTGACAAAAAATAGTAAATGGCTTCATCCACACAATAGTTACTGCTATATTCTCACCTAACAAAGGCGTTACACCCCTTTGGCATATCATCATAACAAATTGCAATGCTATGTCTAGGTTTTGTAACTCCTTGGCTTGGGGCTGAAGCCTAAAAGAAAATGCTGATATACAAGTACGATTGCACAATAAGAACTTTTTAATTCGTTATGGTCAAGCTCCATACAGGTGTATATGGTCAAGCTCCATACAGGTGTATATGGTCAAGCTCCATACAGGTGTCTATAGTTTTCCCTCAATTAGAATTTGAACAATAGTTTGCTACTGCTTGCTCTACCAATAAATTGTGACAGTATTGCTTTCAATATTATAGGATGATGTCTTACATTTGTAATCTTACTATCTATACAATCTACAATTTGCCTATACCTGTTGTTCCATGAAGTACAACTCAGCCTTGGTTCTCTCCTCTGGACTGACTGGTATGCCGTCTATACACAGTAGATTAGGCTGTCTGAATACCAACATTGGTCTATGCATCAGCCTCCTTGACACCTGTGGGTAAATTGTCACAATCACAATATTACTTGCCATGTAGTTTTGCATTTTCCGCTATTTTACGACGAAATAAAAAAGAAACCCTGTTCTACGGGCCTGACCGGCCCATTTCTTAGAAATTGGGTGTGGGGGGGGGGGGGGGGGGGGAATTGTTCACATGCAAATTAAATACCGACCCAAATTTTGTTATAGCCCATCCTGAGAGGTCTCTCGCCCGTAGAGCAGGATTTTTGTTTTGTCACTTTACTGAAAATTATATTAAGCCTTACAGCCCAGAACCCTGTGAAATCCCATTTGAAAACTATGCTGGCAGCACAAATTGTTTACACATGTGAACCACCACCATATATATACCAAACATAATAAATCTCATGGACAAAATGCAGTATAACTTACAGGATTGCTTATGACAGACAACTCAATCAAATTTGGCATGGATTCCAACTTCTCAAGCTCTGACATTTCCTGATAAAATAACACAAAGAAAGAGGGGAAAAAGTATATTGTTAACATATTTTTTATGCACGCCGACAAATAGCTGGATTTATCTATTTATTCCGTAGCATAACTTATTACATATAAATATTACACTGTTTGAAATGTCTTCTACAAGGAAGAGGGGGACAACTGAAATCATATAACGTAACAATGGCATATTTTGTAACATTCATTGTAACACACATATATATTGGCCACTTGATTAATCTGGGCAGTGTCTTCAACAGGTGTTTGGAATTATGAAACTGGAATATTGTGGGGAATGTTTGGTAAAGGGATGGAGCACTGAACTCATATCAGACAGGCTGTGAGTTCAAATCCCAATATGGTTAATGTGTTGTCCTCTTCATTTACTCACTTTAAACTCATCTCTATCCTAAATATTTAAATGGTATTGGCATATAATTGAATGCTAGAAAGGTAACAGTTTTTCTATGGAAGAGGTGTAGTGATACCCACACAAGAGCAACATACCAAGGTTTGTAATATTCTGTGAGTCATTAATTTTGGTGTGTGGAAATATTCAGTTTTTTAAAGAGAAATAATAACAGCATCTGAGTCAGTTTGTACCTGTAGTCTGTTGCTACCAAGATAGAGCCTTTGTAGATTCTCAAGGAATTGGAAATGTGACAGATCTCTGATCCTGTTCTCTTCCATGTGAAGCTCCACCAGGTTCCATTGGTTCATGAAGGAATACTCGGTAAGACCCTTGATCTTGTTCCTGTCTAGCACCAGCTCTCGAAGATCCTGAAGTCCTTCCAGACCTTCCACTTTACTGATTTCATTACCTGCAAAGTGGGGGAAATATTTTACAATATCTTACAATGATGATACAGAATCAGATGGGATCAGTTGGGATTAAATTGAATAATAAATGATAAAGAAATCTCCATGATAGTGGTGCTTCCAGTTCTGAAATCAGACATTCATGTAAAAAGTAATTGAAAAAAGAGAAAATGGAAAAACTGTTCATTTTATTTAAGAGGGGGCGGTTGTCTGAACTACAAACAATACGAGGCTGACATTTAAAACACCAAATGTATGAGGGAGGGGTAGAACTTATTGAATGGCCCTCATAAATGTCTTACCTTGTAGAAACAGTGCTTTGAGGGATGGCAGACGACCCAGTTGTAATTTCTGCATATCACTGATGCCATTGTATCTGTATAAGGATATGCAATATTAATCAAAAAAATGGTTTCTGAATTTCATAATACCACAATAATCATTATTGCACTCTGACATGTAAACTAATTTTTAAAAATAAAACCCAACATTCTGTCTCTCAAACAACCGATATGGTTTAGTTTGATCTGTTGGATACTACTGTTGTACTTTGACCAGAAACAACTATACATACATTTGTGCAGTGCTTTTATCCTTACTAAATAAGGGCCTGTTCATACTTCCTCGTCTTTGGGCATCATGTGATGTTGACGGATATCGGATGCAGAATGACGGAGGTATGAACGTGCTATAATGTGTAAAATACTTTTGTGAATAGAGCATACATACACATTTCTGGCAGTGTTAATAATCCCTACATTGTGACCTTTGTGGGCGCAAGAAATAATATCCTTAATTTGAATTTTTGATAGTCTGCTTCTGAAGGCAACTATCCTTATTTGAATTTTTGATAGTCTGCTTCTGAAGGCAACAGAAGGTCTATAAATTACCTCTTGAATTTGCTGCTGGTAGATAAAGTCACTCTGAAATGCTGTGTAGTATGAGTGAGGATTAGTAATTTGCATGTACTGTATAGACATTCTTGCACTACATTAATTTCGCAGCTACAGCAAAATCTAAAATGTGCAAATATTTGTCTTTTACGTATAAGCCTATGCAATGACCTTTCAAAAGGTGAATTTAAAAACAAGCAAAATATGGTTTTAAAAAAAATGCATCGCACCAAAATTACCACTTTTACAGTATTTAAGATACTAAGTGTTGTCTTGGCGATGTCAAAATGCAGTAAGATAAATGAATATTTCAACACATTTGTTGCCTTCTTTAGAGCAATTAGCTTCATGTTCAAATAATGGGCATTTTTCTTCTTTTAGTAATGGTGACTTAATGAAAAACCTGATAATACAATACTCAAAATAATAGCGCCCTATGAAATCGAAACTTACCCAAGATGCAAGACTTCTAGGTTCTCTAAGAGCGGTGTAAAGTTGGATGCATTATACAAGTCATTAGCATTTTGATCTTTGTTTTTCTTGCCGGCCTTCTGCTTTGGTACAATGCACTCTACATGATTATGGTTCAAACATAAAACCTGAAAGAGAGAGTACATACGTATAATTATTTCATCATCATAAGATTATAACATTAAGGGCATACACCCTATAGATGGTATTAATCATTTGAAATGGTATGATGAACTTGTTTCAGTGGATAAAACTAAGTGATAGATACAAAAAAAATCTTATTATCGTATTTAATGTTTAAAACAAAAATATTGTCCAGCATATTTATATCCTCCAATTTTAAATTTGTTCATAATTATGACACTTATGCAACCAGAAATCATACAAGTGATACTTTAATCATCCCTAAGGTTATCTTTGATTCTGGTATGCACACTTTTCATGTCAGATCTGGCAATCAATGGAATCAAGCCTTTCCGTAAGTCGAGATGGACCAGGGGTCATAAACCAGAAGAAAAAACCCTGGCTACTGGTCCTCATTTTTTTACAGAACCAGGAGTCACTTTTTCAGTTCCAGGAGCCATTCCCAAAATTCAAGAACACATTCTTTTAAATGTTTTAGCTTCTTTCTACTTATCTACTAGTGTTATTTAAATTAATTTAAGGGAGTTTACTTTCAAAAGTATAATTGGGTATTTAAGTAGTTCGGTGACCCTCATGTGTTCTTAAAGAAGCCTTCGTGGGTTGCTATTGGTACATTTTTAGTAGACTTGTGTCTAGTTCACTTTGGGTTTTTGATTTTATAAATACATATCAATTGTATTAGTAGGTTGACTGGTTTTTGCTACAGGATCTTGTACCAAGACCAGGAGCTAAACTTCATTTAAAATAGGCACCTGGCTCAGTATTTATTCTTTGCCACAGGAGCCAAATAGCCTTCACCACTGGGTACAGATCACCCGGTGACTGATTAAGGAAAGCCTCATATGGAACAGATTATCACCAGCAATACGGTCTGAATTATAGTTTGAAGTGGCGAGAAATATTAGGTTTTTATCTCTCCACGAGCAAAAGTAATTTAAGCGTATCTGCGCGATTATGGCCGCATGCACAGGGTATTGCCTGCATGCACGCGACACATATATGATGCACAGTGCACTTGTCGCGTCCATGCGTGTCCGCATCCTGTATTAATTTGCTGCTGTAAGAAGGCGTCGCCATTTTCAAAACTGATCAGTCTATCGAAAATATGTCACTCAGTCAATTCAA
Organism: Ophiura sarsii; assembly: GCA_035610835.1. Taxonomy (NCBI): domain Eukaryota; kingdom Metazoa; phylum Echinodermata; class Ophiuroidea; order Amphilepidida; family Ophiuridae; genus Ophiura; species Ophiura sarsii. Next base: position 23,880,543 of record CM069441.1, read on the forward strand.
ATCACATATATCACACAGTTATGATAGTATATTTTCAAAATGGTGCATAATCATAATTATTATTGCATACTTTATAATATTTGTATTATAGTAGCCTTAATTTGTATAATATTGTATAACATAATAATGCATTTCTGTATTCAAAATGAGGACCTCTTTGGATAAATAAAAATAGTTCAGTTAGTTCCAAATTGTTGAACCTCCTTACAGCAGCTAATTAATACAAAAGAGCATGAGCATACATAAGACTCACATACCACAATACGAAACACTGTGCATCATATCGTCGCTGTTCTGACATACCGGCACATCACAACAGAATTAAGTAAAGTGATGTGCCGGTATGTCAGAACAGCGACGAATGATGAGTACAAATGCCAAAATTGAGTGTGTGCACTTTGATTACTTTGGTGCGCACAGAAATAAGATCTGGATATTTCTTGCCAATTTGAAACTGACTCAACTATAGTAAGGGGTCCAGAGAGTATTTACCTAACCCTTAACTGCCTTAAAATATTATTTGTCATGCTATGTAGTTTTCATTTTATTAGATAAGAAGTAACACAGTGCAGCTGTTATAATTGATACAGCTTTTTGTACTTAATGCACTTCCATATCACGTTACCGAAAGATGTATCTACAATAGCTGCTATCTAACATGGGCCTATAATAGGGGAGAATAATTTCATCAGGAATCCAAGGAAAATTAATAATAAAATTTCATAGAATAATTCCCCCCATCATAGCCAATATCATCATGGAACATTTAGAGGACATAGCTATTGCAACAGCTCCGCTTGACTGCAAACCTAGATTGTTCAAACGTTATGTGGATGACATCCTGGAAATTGTAAACAAAAGCACCGAAGACAAGCTCACTGACCATCTCAACAATGTCGACGAGACGGGTAATCTCAAGTTTACATACGAGAAAGAACAGGAGGGGAAAATAGCGTTCCTGAACACACTCATCGTACGCAAACCAGATGGCAGCGTGAAGCTCCTGGTTTACAGAAAGCCCACACACAATAACCAATATCTGAACTTCCAATCGGCCCTCCGCTGCATCACAAACTAGGTGTTATCCGCACTCTGCTAGACTGGAAAGACAAAATTGTCACAGAACCAGAAGACAAGATCGCTGAGGAAGAAATCATCAGGTCAGCCCTCAAGCAATGTGGATACCCGCAATGGACGATTGATAAAGTAAAGAAAGCGAGACAACAGCCGAAGAAAAAGGACAGTAAAAATGCCAAAAGTGAGAACAAAACTAACTAACGTCACTCTACCGTATATAGCCGGGGTCACAGAAAAGGTTCAGCGAATCTTCAGAAAACACAACATAGGTTCTGCGGTTAAACCACACACCAGCCTCCGGAATATATTAGTGCACGCGAAAGAGAAAGAGGACAAAGAGGACAAAGCAGGCGTGGTCTATGAGATCCCTTGTCAGAACTGTGACAAGACGTATATAGGCGAGACAGGCCGCCGGTTCGGTACCCGTAAAAAGGAACATAAAACGGAAACGGACAAAATAACCGACCGTAAATTCACCCGCACGGCAAGGAAAGACTCTCAAAACATAGAGATGAAGTCTTCCATTGCAGACCACGCTGCTACGGAAAACCACTTAATAAATTGGGACAATACGAACATTCTCGGGACGCCGCCAGAAATACCAGATGGATCAGAGAATCTATTTGGATCCGTGGAAAAGCCAATAATGACATGAAACAGCACCTACTGAATGGCGACGAGGGGGCCTACCAACTTAGTCACCTGTACGACCAATTGATCCAGATTACGTCACCAAAAACATCACGTGACGTCACCAGAAAATCAACATCTTCTGATAACACTGGATCAGCAGTCATACACCATTGATAAAGACATCCGAACGGACGTCGAAACTGTCTGGAACCTAAAATAGGGGCTTTATGATTTACCCCTTATAAATCACACAATTTGACAAATAGCAGTCATTGCAGAGAGGGTCTACAAGCACTCAACCCTCCAGTCTCTATGACCAGATATAAGGTGTATACTCTGTGTCACTTCCACTTGGGAAGTGATATCAGCGCATGACTATAATGTGATGGTGTTTTCAACTGCATGATCAAAGAAGAATGCCAGATGAGGTATAGAAATACTGCTCCTATGACTAGATTATGCGCAGACATTACCTCCCAACCTGAGGTGATATAATGTTTAGTTGGGATTACATGCAATGGACAGTTTACTGACTTACCCTCAGGTTTAGAAGAAACAGAAGGCCACTAAAAGATGTCAGGTTGTTGTGCTCCAAATTCACACTGAAAATATAAAAGCAAATACAGACAAAATAAGAAGTCAAATTACTGGACTTACTTTTTGCAAGTACTAAATTGCATCCAATACCGTTGAGATTTGTCAGGTAACTGACCAGTCGTGTAGGTCACGTGATAGATGACTCAGAACCTTCTGAATGGCACAGTCCCATGCGCATGACAGTTGAAAGCGCAGAATGAACAACCATTACTGGATAAGAAAGAGGGACTCCACTTTCAAAAATACATTTATGGAGATTTTTGCCTACCTGCGTAGATTAATGAAGTGTTCCCCTGATCCTAGATCAACCATTCTGAGAGTATTCTGTGGAAAGTCAAGCTCTCTGACCTCGTGGAAATTACTGTTGCCTAGTTTCTCAGCGACAAAGTCTTGCGTTAGACGGCCACCGAAGGTGTCCTTGGCTGTACCACCCTCTGATGATTCCTGAAAAGTATTAGAAAAATAGTGGTGAAAAGAAATGTGATACGGTAAAAACATGCAAAGGCACAATATATACACACAAAATGTGATCTACAACAATTTTTTAAGTTATAAAGTTAGACACTTTTTAATGAGTTAGACACGTATAAGTTAAACAAATTTTCGAGAATTACGTCTAGTTAAACGATGTGTCTAAAGTCAAAGTTAGACGAGTGTTTAGCTTAAAACCGTGTTTAACTACGTACGAGAATACGGGCCTTTAACTTTTGTGGATTCTAAGAACTAAAACTTGTATCTTACCACTGCTAGCCCATCCAATGCTTTTAGTGTCTTGAGATGATACACCACAAATAGTCTGTAATTGTTGGCCTCAGTTGCCACCGGGTTGCCACACAGATCCAATATCACAAAGTTGGGCAATTGCTATGGGGTGCAAATAGGAGATAAATGTTATGCATAATATCAAACATTTCTGGCAAGTAACTCAAAACCAGTGATAAGTTTTCCAAAAGTCACAATTTTTTCATAATTTTCCATGGCAAATCTCTTCATATAAAAAAGTCCTGACAACTGTGTTAATAACTTGAAAGAGTAGTTTACAGTAGTAACAACATGTAATAGTACTATAGTGAGGAGAAACTTTCATCTAATATATTATAAACACAGGTAAAGTGCTAGGTGTACACATTTTGATACCATCCTATGACTTTTCAATGTGCTAATAATGTCATAAAACTGAAGTAAATAATAATAGATCCTATACCTTGAGATGAAATATCTCTCTTATATTCTTGATATTGTTGTTACCGATGTACAGCTCCAGTAAGGATGTGACCTTGCTAAGTCCAGCTAGAGAGTTGATGCGATTATTCTCCACCGACAGACATTGCAGACGAGTCAGCTTTTCGAGACCAGCGCCCTCTAGAGTGGTCAAGTTGTTGGTGCTCAGGTTGAGAGTGTGTAGTTTGGGAAGCTTGACAAGACCTGGATCAGAATGCAACAGGGAGTGTTAGCAGATGGGTGAACATATTTGTTGCAATTTTGTCCCAATATCAAAAGAATTTAGATAAGATAAAATAATACAATTATTGAAATGGGGGAGTTGATGCACGTCTCCCACCAACAGACATTAAAGACGAGTCAGTTTCTCAAGACTGGCCCCTCTAAGGTGGTCAAGTTGTCGGTGCTTAAAGTTGAGAGTGTGTAGTTTGGGAAGCTTGAAGAGACCTGGATTGGAATACAACAGATCAAGTAAGCAATGAGGTGAACCAACCAAAGAACATGTATCATTTATAGCTGAAAACAATAATCTGTTAATATATTATATAGACCTTTTTTGCAAATCTCTTTTGATAACTATTTGCCCTTTCATTTAAAAATGATTTGAGTGATTATTAATCCTTTTCACATCTAGCCTACACAGATAGTTCAACACCAAGTGGAATCTAATTTCGCCTTTGATTTAAGAATAATTTGAGTGATTATTAATCCTTTTCAAACATAGCCTACGCAGATAGATCAACAAGTGGAATCTAATTTAGCCGTTTAAAGCACACACAAACAATTTGATCTGTAAATGTATACATACAGCAATGTGATCCCTTTTTGACAGGCGATTATAGTTGCGACTGTTATTGCATCTACAAATAAATTATTGACCATCAAAATATTGATCATTAGCTTGGTGTGAAAAAGATTATTATCAGTCTTTGACCATCAGCATGTGTTGAACATAGCAATATACCCTGTACATATCAAAGTATGATAGTATACAAATATTGAATGCCTGAGAGTGTGATAGTACACACTGCAAATTATGAATGTGTAGATTTGGACAGCTTGAAGGGGTGTGTGTAGTTTACTTTTGTGTGTACTTTTGCAATAGTACACGCAAAACTATACTCATTAGTACACGCTGTCAAAAACTACACGATCATAATTTACAGTGACAAACTACGAGGGGGTATCAAAAAGTTCTTGACATCACCAAGAAGTGAAGGAGCCAGAATTTTTCTTTTGATATGTGACCCTTCAGACATCTTTAAAAAGTCACTGTGCAAAGTCACACATTTCTCCCACTTTTTATTACCTGTCCACATACCGCCATTGTAGAGATTCTCAGATTGAGCGCCATTGATTGATCCTCTGATTGCCTCAGATTGTGATATTCCCAAAACGGCAATGAATGGTTTAAAGTGTTGACAGAAAGGGGTCAAAGGTCATGTAGGGGTCATTAGAGGTCAATTTTTGTACACCCCATGTTACCCATAAAATTATTGTCACCAAGCTGGTTTGTAATGACCTTTGACCCCTTTCTGTCAAAACTTTAAACTATTTATTGCTGTTTTGGTGAATAACGCAATCTGAGGCAATCCGAGGATCAATAAATGGCGGTCAATCTGAGGATCTCTACAATGGTGGGCTGTGGACAGGTAATAAAAAGTGGGAGAAATGTGTGACTTCGCACAGTGACTTTTTAAAGATGTCTGAAGGGTCACATATCAAAAAAAAGTTTCTGGCTCCTTCACTTCTTGGTGATGTCAAGAACTTTTTGATACCCCCTCGTATATCACACGGTCAAATTTTGATTTTTCCATTGCATAAGTCGAATGCACGAGGCGAAGCAGAGTGTAATGGAATAATCCATTTTGGACTGAGTGATATAGTTTTACTATTGCACAAGCAAACAGCATTCAATATTTGCTTTATATCATGATATCACATTATTCTTTTCCAGCCATAATGATAGTAAAACTATCACATGGTTGAAATCAAGCCTATCATGACATAATATATGTGACCAATCTTGTCAAAAAGGACATGTTGTCCGCTAACACACTTTTGAAATAGAGGCCATTATATTTGGTGAAATATAAAGAAAGTAATAGGACAAAATATGCTTCTTCAATTCATAACTTGTGAATACAACGAACAATTTCCTTCAAAATGGTATCATTTCAAAGCTTGAAATGTGCTCTATCAAGTCATACCAATAACTCAGACTTGACTCATGTTTCCAACATGTCCATTTCGATGTGACGGGTCACATATACTATATGCAAATAAAATTCAAATGACTGTGACACACACTGCCCCAATGTGTATGTTTCGATGCAGCATCTCAAATTTTCCATTCAAAGTACACATACATTAATTGTTTATTATCATAAAAAAACAATAGCAAATTATTATACATATTGCATTCAGACACAAATTTTGTTTCAAATTTGTAAAATGTTAGACAATTCATTTGACAAAATTAGTTAAAAGTTCAATTAAAAAAATACTGTTTCCGTTTAAAAAAAAGAAAATAGAAAGAGAAAAGATACTTTCAAAAAACATTATATGTAGGAAAGCCTATGCTGCTTGCATCCACAAGTGATGTTCCATGCAGGATGAATCATCTTTCTTAGCACGCACAAAGAGAAATTACACAGCGTGTTGTTAGTATTTCTAGTTTGTACTCACCCAGTGCTATGCCATTTTCAGTGTTATTCTTGGTGCAATTTATTGAATTTTATATTTGGAATAATTTTGTAATACCCTCCATACCCTATGGTATAATACACTTCATTTTGTAAAATGTTGAGTGTGAAGGGTACTATGAGAAGGGTTTTACATATTCTTTTGTTTTATGCATTTTTAAAAATCGTTTACACTTGAAATTAGAAATTTAGATAGACCTAGGAGTGATTTACCACACTTAGGTCGTCCCCTACTGGGCCCATCACATTCTGATTTTATCATAATTTTAATATGTATCCACTGCTTTGTAGCTTGTTCAATGCCTAGGAATTGTCTAAAAACTTTTTTCCAAAAGTTATAACACAGTAGTTTATTGCTGTAAAATTGCCCAAATCACAAACATACTATACGCAATAGGTCAAACCGTCGTGACATTTCCCTTTTAAGGGCAACACAACTTTTTTTTGCTTAACAGTATACTTTTAATTACTTACCAAGACCAACTTGATTTACTAATCTTATGTGTATTACAAACTCTATGAGGCTGTATAAAAATGAAATTACAACTATGTAGGCACACAATTGGTAGACCTTTTATTGCTTATTTTAATTGATCACTGCTATGTTTTGTTGATATAATATACTGCTACAACAGGATGTAACATCCCTATTGCATAAAATTAAAACGTAAGATTCATCTTAAAAAGAGTTATTCTTCTCAAGTTTTTAACTCTTCTTGGGAAGATTGCTTGAATCTGTGACATTCGGATCTTCATGAAGACCCCAGATAAAACTTGGGAACTTGGCCCTTCTTCATAAACTCAATTCATGATTAATTCTTAAATGTTGTTCTTAACCAGGCTTAGAAAAGTTAATAATAACTCTTCCTAAGTTCATTTAAGATTAATCTTAACTTTTATGCAATAGGGCCATGTTATATACTTCGTGTAGTAAGGAGGGGATATCAGCACATATTTTAGTGCAGGGTCAGAATTTTGAGGAGAATCCGAGAATCCATTCTTGCAAAGATTCCCGCTGGTAAAGTTGCGAGAATCCTGTTGATTCTCGTAGAGACATTCTGTCCATATACACATAATTTGAATGGAGGAGAATCCATAGATTCTCGCAAAATCCTCTGCAGGAATCTAAATGGATTCTCGCAACCTTTGAGGAAATTCTGACCCTGTAGTGAAGACATCATGATATCGTGCCAGTAACTTAAATACGTCAGCAAATTTTTACTATGACTCAGAAAGTGCCGTGCCTATTACTAGATTACGCGCTGAGGTCATCTCTTAACTTGAAATTACACCGACTATAACATTAACACTAATTGAATGACATGTATGCTTGAAATTGAGGGGTACAATTAGAACAGTTTAATAGTATGGCTTTAACTGTTGATGAGTGTTTTCAAATATTCATTTGTAACTCAGAGAAATATTTTAACTGTTGCATGAATCACATAATAGTTTCTGTTGAGCTATGGGCAAGTTTTACAAAAAAGTCTTCTACCCCAGTAGCAACTTGATGTAATGCATTTGACTTCCTATATTAGACATGTATGGTTGTACAGAAAAACATTAATATCTGTAAAGCTTCATATCGTTAACATAAATTCATTTTACACTATCATGTTTGGTATCAAACAAATGTGCATATTTCTCAGCTTTTCAAATCAAGTTTGAGTATTTCATTAATGATTTTAACTAATTTTTAAATGCTAAACATGGGTGTCCCCCTATACATCTTGACTGCTTATATGTTAATTTACCAGCCCGCACCAAGTGTTCACCGTGTATTCGTAAGTATTTTCTACAAGTTTGGTGTATTCCTCAGTATTATCTACAAGTTTGGTGTATTCCTCAGTATTTTCTACAAGTTTGGTGTATTCGTCAGTATTTTCTACAAGTTAGGTGTATTTGTCAGTATCTTCTACAAGTTGTCATCAGTCTAGTCCAGTATTTGTCACTGTTTACGATTTAACTGTCATTTTTGTCCCCACAAACACTTTTCACTTTAATTTGACGGCTGGCTGTTTTTGACGGCACATCTGCACCAATATTCCAGTTTAGCTGTTTACAGCTGTTAAAGGAATTAACACATCAAGCATCAAGCAAGCACTGATATAAAGTGCTCAACAAAAGAAAGTCGTACACTTTGTTAAGGTCAATTAAAGTAACTTTTGATTGTTTTTTTACCAAACAGGCTAAATAGACATTTCGATGAATCTTTTAGGCACATTTTGATACCAAATATAACACCTGGCAACAAAGATAAACCATGATTAGCGCCATTTAAAGAAAATTAGTCACTTTTCAAAAGTCATATTTCAATTACTACACGGGAGGAAAATGTGTGTGTGCGAGGTTCACCCCGTGTGTGACACTGTTATTAACCAGCCTGACCGGCGGGCAATCGATCACACAGTGCAGCCGTGTACACTACCTTGCGCTGGGTGTACACTTAGTGAGCGGGATATTTGATTCCGAACTTAAAGGGCATTATGTGCTTGTTAACAATTGGTGTTTTCTTCCGCATAGTGAATTGAAAATGTGACTTTTGAAAAGTGACTAATTTTCTATAAATGGTGCTAATCATGGTTTGTCTTTGTTGTTAGGTGTTATGTTTGGTATCAAAATGTGCCTAAAAGATTCATCCAAATGTCTATCTAGCCTGTTTGGTAAAAAAATAATCGAAAGTTACTTTAAATGACCTAAACAAAGTGTACGACTTTCTTTTGTTGAGCACTTTATATGATACAATATACTGTTATAAAAGGATGTAACCAGGTTGTGTGTTGTGTCACCTCAAGTTGGGAGGTGATGTCATGGTGTATTCTAGTGACAGCATTTATTAAAGACTATTGATGGTGGCTCAGAAAGTGCTGCACCTATCACTAGATTACGTCACTTACTAACCTGACACAGACTATAACATTTGAATATATTATGAAAAAGTGAAATCTCATATTAGTTGGTTGACATGTAAACAAAGAATTGAGTTCACTCTAAAAATATTCTTTACAAAAACAATATATCAAAATGATATATTCAAAGCTGATGGAAACAGTGTATAACTACATTTGTATGCACATCATACAGATATTACACAGTTTAATCTTCATACAGCAAAAATCCAGAAAATGTAGTGTATTTGTAACTATCACTATACACTCTTTTGCCGCTGCTAGCAAATTTGATCCAGACTGCATTGCCTTCTGTCAACTGTACAACCATACTTTGGCTGCCTTGTAGAAACTCGCTTCCTGGACTGTCAGTCTCTCTGACCAGGGCTCTGGCAATCAAAGCCCCATCCTTTACTAAATCTACACAAGGATCATGATCATCTGAAATAGTACCTATAGTAAACATGAACACATATGTTCCAGGAATCTGACATGTGAATGTACTACTAGCCAAGTTGAAGTGTCCACCAATGTTTGTTTCTTCAAACTGAAAGGTGAGAACATCATTAGCATTACCAGTTTGACTGCTGGTTTTCACCACAGAGAATGCTGACCTGTGACCTCTGGATTCACTCATTTCTCCCTTATCTCCTTTCAATCCTGGTTCTCCACTGGACCCTGGATTACCATCCCTTCCAGCCACGCCTTGTAATCCTATTGGTCCTACTTTGCCAGATACACCTTGCAAACCTGGAGGGCCACGCTCTCCGCCATCTCCACTTGGTCCTTGAGGTCCAGGTGGCCCTCTCATTCCTATTTCACCACTCTCTCCTGTATCACCTTTGCTTCCGGACTCTCCCTTCATTCCGTCTCTTCCAGGTATGCCGTTATTCCCGATAGATCCTGGAATCCCAGCTGCTCCAGCTGTTCCTGGAACCCCAGCTGCCCCAGGGATCCCCGGAAGACCTGAAGGACCTTGACAACAGGAATTGCAGGCATTGGTTTGAATACCATCAGAAGGGACAACTGATGATTGAGTTATTGAAGACAGACAGAGAACAGCAAATAGGTGTTGAAAGACTTCTGCCATCTTGAAAACCTGGTAAAAGAAGAGTAAAATAACAACGGTTAATAAAGGTCATGTACCAGGAAGCCTATATTCGTAAATCATATGTAGGCAAGCCTATGCTGCTTGTATCCACAAGTGATGTTCCATGGTGAATCATCTTTCTTAGCACGCATTATCTTTCTTAGCACGCACTAAAATTAAGCCACCAGCGCGGTCATGTAAAAGTTTGGTCCAAAGCATTATGACGGCAGCTATAAAGTACAATATTTTGATAATGCACTTCTGATCAAAAGTATCTGGACACTTGCTTACGATGTTAAAATCATCCAAGGTATTAAATTTGATGCATTACTGAATCCCTTGCCATTAATAAATGATAATGGCATGATATGTTGTAAACTAGGATCTAAAATAATTAAGGGGACCACACACATCTGAATTTGTTGAATGTTCAGCAAAAGGTTTTATCTGCAGGTTTCATCTCAGTCAAAAATGTTAATGAAGATAATTCATTCTAGTGGGCTTTTTTTAGTTCTTGAAAATACAAACAGCCCTCAGTGTGCTCATGCCCAGGTAAAGCACATTAATGTTTGTAATTGAGTAATACTATTATGGCGCATGTATCACTCAAGTTTCACTGCCATAATCAACAGTGGATACTGTGAAAAAAGACTATAGTCCGCTATGTTACATGTCTCTTTTTATGGTCCAGTTAAGTAAAACATTTACACTATTTCATCTACAACTCCATTATTACCCATTCATTTATAAAGTTATCAACAATCTTTACCTGTTCTAATTCTAAATCACCCTGAAGTAGTTTTTAACTTGTTTTTCAATGACATCATAGGATGGACTAAGACAGGTTGTACTCGCTACTTTTTACACATAATTCCAGCCTACAAAAACATGTCTTAAATGGTTTTGGTCAAATTAAAAATTCTTCAGACTGCACAGAGTTGGTATTGTATTGGTCCTATGACATTGACAAACTGTGCCACCTGATATTAATTAAAGACAATACAAATTAACACTGCAAAAAAGAAAGTCCACACTTATTTGAGAGGATATGTTTCAATTGGATCATATAATAATATAATTGATATAGGCCTTTGAAGAAATTTGTTAGCTGCATTTTGATACCCGATTTACCATCAAAGGCTGTAAATTGTTAAAGATTAATAACGATTTATATGAAAAATTATGCAGTTCCAAATATCACAAATGTTTATAATTACACACAATACAACAGTATTGAGCAGAGGTCTGTTGACTGTATGCATAGGATGTTTAAGCAAGTTATTTGATTTGAATATTGGCGAGAGCGTGTGTGACCTTGTAATTTATGACATTTTAAGTCTTCATGATTCTTCAAAAAATGTTGTACATCTTGCACAATTTACACTCTTTGGTATCAAAAAAGGTATCAAAATGTAGCTGGCAATAAGATACAGAGTGTATGTCAATGCCGAGCTATAGCTCATGTGCGGAGTGCCCATATCTTTTTTGTTTGCATTTGGGCCAGACTCTTTCTTGTAAACTTTGCTGGGGGGTTCGCCACTCCTCCTGCACAACGAGTCTGTTTTACCATCCCAACATTATTTCATGCCGGTACCCATTTATACACCTGGGTGTAGAGAGGCAAGCGCGGTAAAGTGCCTTGCCCAAGGACACGACTCGCTGGCTGCAACAGCAATCGAACCCACAACCGTTGTATTGTGGAGCGAGAACTTATCTGCTAGGCCAATAACATTATCAGTATCACAAGATATTCAAATACAAAGTCTCAGTAATGAGTGTGGACTTTCTTTTTGTTAACAACGTTTACATTTACTACTCACCTTGAGAAATGTCCAAAGTTTGAATAAACCAGTGCAGACTCCACTCAATAAATGTCTCGCAGAATTTCAACAAAGATGAAAGAACGACTTTAGACGATCCACTCACACAGCATAACTTGTAGAATTTTATATCATTTCAGATCGACAGGTAAATACAACTTGATTTTCATGGGAACACAATTAATTCCACTGCTACTGTCACTACACACAGAGATAGATACAGAGCCTTCTGTATCTTATTCAGCTTTAGCTTTAATAAACTACACAGGTATATGTATGGTTGGTTATTATGCCAAATTGTAGCAGCTCTATGAGGGTCTATATTTAGTTGCACTTCAATTTATAGTCAAACTGTTGTTTACTTCTTATAATCAAGTTAGTTGCTAAGGCGTATAACTTGTTAACTTGGCAAATTGAGTGCTTCTCAATCAGCTCGGATATATGGGCGTCTCATAACAGGATAACCCCAATATGTTTAAAGTTTTATAAGACGATGCGATGAAAAGAAAACCCACACAAAACTGTTTAATGGGCAGACAAACCTCCCAGGTACGGTCTATCAGTTGGAAAGGGTTGATTTATTTAGTTTGTTTTCAGAAAATGTTGTGAGATTTTCAAAATGTTCACACACAGATAAATATAATACATGAATAAAATAAAAACTTGTTAATCCTTAATAACAGGGAATTTTACCTTTTAGCATTGTTGGCATTCTGTAAAGTATTTATACCTAGAAACATCCTGTAACACAATAATATTTTGGAGAATTGCCATAGCTCTGGATATTTATCTGACTATGCATTTCTTTAAGAGCTGTCATACACCCTGTTCCTCCCTGAGGGATTTATAAATCAGTTGGCTTGGAGCAATATCGAGGACATTTGGCACAAAGACCCATTTCCCCAACCCCTTTAGTTTGAGTAATGGAGTTTTCAATATTAAAGAAATTTAGGTACATATGGATATGATTTTGCATTCATGGATATGATTATTTACAATAAGTGAGTAAACACAACAATTAATCGATATACCACCATCTGAAACTTGTCTGAAACTATGGAAGCGGCTCACTCATATTGATCCCATGAGACTTTAATCATCAGGAGCTGCAGAATTCATGCCAGCTAATAATATCTAGAACTCTTGATATACCAAGCATCAATAATTTCTTGTACAACATATCGCTGTTTTATACAAAACATCTGTGACTTTGTACAGTCATTGCTGATTTTGTAAGAGAACATCTACATTTTGTACAAAACACAGATTTTTAAGAGAGCATTACAAAGCAATATAGATTTAAAGTAAAGTATAATTGGAGATATAATTATATGATTTTAATTAGAGAATAATGACTGCGTAACAACTGTTTTCGTGAATTTGTTTTAAAATCAGAGGTTTTTGTTCTGGTCTGAGGAATTGTCCCGAGGGGCGCAGCCCCCGAGGGACAATTCCGAATGACCAGAACAAAACCCGAGGATTTCAAAACAAATTCACGAAAACAGTTGTTAAGCAGTCATTATTCTCATTCATTACTGAAAAAGATGCATATTTTATCCAAATCGTTGATTTGTACCGATATAATCTTGCTAATAATTAATTAGTTTTCTGTTTATTTTGTCTACCCCTTCTTAGTTATTGAAACAGTCCAAATCGGGTCATCCCCTCATTAACATATTATCATTCAACCAATCAGAAATAAGCTTTAATCGTGTTTCCTCATAACTCATTGAATATTCAGTTTAGGGGCGTGACGCGTTAATTTGATTGGTCGGTCAGTGAGCAAAACAATGGAACACTTTGGCGCAGTACTTTCGGGCAATTATTAGTAACCCGCGCTCGGCGTGCGCGTTCTCATCTAACGATTAATTTGATTGGAACGCACTTGGTACGCAGCTATCGCGATTATTCATGAAGTAATGAATCATTAATGATACAAAGAAGAAGCTTGTAAAGATACAAATGTACTGACAACTATTTATTGCGCTTACATTGAGTTGGTCTCTAAAACAGATACAAGTGTTGACGTAACCAGGTTGTGTTTTGTGTTACCTCAAGTTGGGAGGTGATGTCAGGGTATATTCTAGTGACGGCATCATGATATATGGCATGCACCAACTTCAATGCGACTGCATTTACATCTATGTAATTAAAGAATATTGATGGTGGCTCAGAAAGTGCTGAGCGTCACTTACTAACTTGTCCTGAAACAGACTATAACATTTGAATACATTATGAAAAAGTGAAATATTATATTTGTTATTTGACATGTACAAAAAGAGTCCACTCTTAGTAAGTAGTAAAGATGTTCTTTACAAACAAATTAATCAACATTATATATTCAAAGCTGATGGGAAAAGTGTAGAACTACATTTTTGTGCACATCATCCAGATAATTCTAATGAAGTGGGTGTGGTTTTATATGGTAATTACTTTATTCAATCATTTTAATTGGGCCCCACAATATTTCTGACATCCCATGTCGGGCCCCAATGGATGGCTATGGCGTCGTCGGGCGCATCAGGTTGGGTCAATTTTTCAAAAAGGGGTGGTCAATTTTTTATTAAAATATTACGATCAATTTCCCCAGTTATTTTCTCTTTAACTTTTATCATTTAAAGATTAAAAATGCATTAGAAAGACAATAAAAGATGGACATTTTGTTTTGGTTGCCGTACTATGGTGTGACAATGGATGGGTTTGTCTATATTTTGAGTAGTGGATGTCTGCGCAGCCGGCATCCATATACTTTTATTCTCTAATTCTACAGTTTAATCTTCATACAGCAGGAATCCAGAAAATGTAGTGTATTTGGTGGTATCACTATACACACTTTCGCCACTGCTAGCAAACTTGATCCAGACTGCATTGCCTACAGCCAATTGAACAACCATACTTTGGCTGCCTTGTAGAAACTCGAGTCCTAGACTGTCAGTCTCTCTGACAAGCACTCTGGCAATCGAAGCGCCATCCTTTACTAAATCTACATACGGGTCATGAACGTCATTAGAAGTAGCTATAGTAAACATAAACACATAAGTTCCTGGAATCTGACATGTGAATGTACTACTAGCCAAGTTGAAGTGTCCACCAATGTTTGTTTCTTCAAACTGAAAGGTGAGAACATCGTTAGCATTACCAGTTTGACTACTGGTTTTCGCCACAGAGAATGCTGACCTTTGACCTCTAGATTCACTCATTTCTCCCTTATCTCCTTTCAATCCTGGTTCTCCACTGGACCCTGGATTACCATCCCTTCCAGCCACGCCTTGTAATCCTATTGGCCCTACTTTGCCAGATACACCTTGCAAACCTGGAGAACCACGCTCTGTGCCATCTCCACTTGGTCCTTGAGGTCCAGGTGGCCCTCTCATTTCCATTTCACCACTCTCTCCTGTATCACCTTTGCTTCCGGACTCTCCTTTCATTCCGTCTCTTCCAGGTATGCCGTTATTCCCGATAGATCCTGGAATCCCGGCTGCTCCTGGAATCCCAGCTGCTCCAGGGATCCCCGGAAGACCTGAAGGACCTTGACAACAGGAGTTGCAGGCATTGGTTTGAATACCATCAGTAGGGACAACTGATGATCGAGTTATTGAAGACAGACAGAGAACAGTAAATAGGTGTAGAAAGACTTCTGACATCTTGAAATCCTGGTGAAAGAAGTGAAGAAAAAAACCCAAAGGTTAATAAAGGTTATGTAGCAGGGAGCCCATAATCGTCATAATACTTTTAACAAATTTCCAAAGAGGCAAGCCTACACTGCTTGTACCCACAAGTGATTTTCCATCCATGATAAATCATCTTTCTCAGCACGCATTCAGGCACCAGCATGGGCATGTGAGTTTGGTCAAATTTTGTCAAAAGCATTATGACAGCAGCTATATACAGGGTAAGTCAAAAAGAAGTTTACCAGGATTGGGGATGTTTTAAAAAACAAACAAATGACACTCGAGAGTTTAGTAAAGCATATATTTAACAAGCATTCTCTCCTGCTTATTAGGAAAAAAGAATGACACAAATTGAGCATTGCTAAGAGGAGTTATGTCTATTTTAATAAAGGTACTCATTTTGCAAGCTGTCCACGGAATACTTGACCAAATAAATGTAAAGTATGCATTTTAGCTGCATACTTCCCTATTGACCGAGATTGGTGATGTTTTTCAAAACAAATAAATGACACTTAAAAGTTCAGTAAAGCATTTATTTACCAAACATACTCTGCTGCTTATTAGAGAAAATAAATGGAGCAAATTGATCATTCCTAAGAGAAGTTATTCCTGTTTTACTGAAAGCGCTCATGTTTGTAGGTAAGTACACAGCTAAAATGCTTACTGCTTACATTTGTTTTGTCAAGTATTCCGTGGACAGCTTGCAAAATGAGTACCTTTATTAAAATAGGCATAACTCCTCTTAGCAATGATCAATTTGTGTCATTCTTTTTTCCTAATAAGCAGGAGAGAATGCTTGTTAAATATATGCTTTACTGAACTCTCGAGGGTCATTTGTTTGTTTTTTAAAACATCCCCAATCCGGGTAAACTTCTTTTTGACTCACCCTGTAGTACAATATTTTGATAATGCACTTCTGATCAAAAGTATCTGGATACTTGCTTACGATGTTAAAATCATCCAAGGTATTAAATGTGATGCATTACTGAATCTCTTGCCATTAATAAAGGATAATGGCATGATATGTTGTAAATTAGGATCTAAAATAATTAAGGGGACCACACATCTGAATTTGTTGAATGTTCAGCAAAAAAGTTTGTATCTGCAGGTTTCATCTCAGTTAAAAGTTAATTAAGATAATTCATTCTGTGGGTTTTTTTTAGTTGTTGAAAATACAAATACCCAGGTAAAGCACACATTTAATAGGTGTAATTGACTAATACTATTATGGCACATGTATCACCCAAGTTTCACTGCCATAATCAACAGTGCTTAGTGTGAACAAAGAATATGGTCCACTATGTTACATGTCTCTCCTTATGGTCCAGTCAAGTAAAACATTTACACTATTTCATCTACAACTCCATTATTACCCATTCATTTATGTATTAGATAAAGGGTGAGAGGCAGCCTGTTATCAATTATAATGGTGCCTTGTTCAGGTCTGGTGAGCATGAATCTGCTAGGGAACACTCATTTAAATATTTAATGTTTTAATTAATTATTTTGTTCAAAATTGTTTAACTAATAAGGCAAATATTTCCTTAATAAAAAACACTGGAAACAAGCAATAGATTATTGTCAATGTGTGATATCTTATGTGTGATGACCCAAGTATTGCTTATTACACTTATGTCTCACAATAATCAGTGATCTGTAAATATCATTTACCTCTTGACAAGTTATGTATAAAAGTGAATTTGACACTTCTGATGCAAATTATTGAGTTATTTTATTTAACAATACATATCTTAGTTTAGGTATCCAACCACAATTAAAAGCTGTTAAAGCAAACGGTTAAACTTGTGATGGTAAGTACATAGGTATTGAATACTTTGTTTATTGAACACTGGGTTCATGAGGGACTATTTTGAATCATAATTCTGTCACTGTTAGTTAGTGTGGGTGTAGACTTCACAAGTGAGGAACTACTTCAAGCAAGTCAGGAGGCAGACTCGGATGAGGAACTACTCCAGGCTAGTTCGGTGCATGACCCATTTGAAGAATGGGGAAAATCGAGAAACTCCAAGGCACCGAAAGATAGTAATAGTTTTATCATGCGTCCCACTCGTCCATGACCAAGGTTGAGGTGAACTACAGCGTAAGTCGATTCGTATGCGAAGTCAGGAAGGAGAATGGAGAATATCTAGGGAAAACATGATACCAGTTGGTCACCAGCCGTCAGAAGTACATGGAAATGAACAATGTTTTCCACAAATTGTTGATCGAAAAGTAATTCAAAGAAGTGCAACTGACATTAGACTCGGAAATGAAAAGAAAGGCTGCGGATGACATAAACAAACCATTGAAACAAGCCATGCCGGTTACCCTTGACCAGGAGGAGAAACTGTGGTCATCACTAGACTCTAGGATCATCTAGCCCCAACATCAGCTCATGGAAACGCTCGTTTTCATTTACTTATGTGAATGATCCATTCTTTGTAAAATGTTGACCCTTCTTTGATAAGTTTTTGTCCAATTAATTGTGTAATTAAAGGTTAGTGATAATGGATACATGTAGGCATCCAACCATGTTTTGAGTTTTTCAAAGTTTCATGAAGAAAAAGCCTGCAACTTTTGATAGTGCAAAGCTTAAAATTAAATTTGTGCTAACATCTCCAATGATACCTTCTGATTTTAATGCTGTTACTTGCTTTTATTTTACATACACTTATTATATGGGGCAGTTTTAAACAGTGTCTTTTAACTGATCTCAGGCTATACTACAGATTCACCAAAGAAGATCTGCTTAGGGTTCACAAATGCGCAAATAAGCAAATGACTTCATTTGACTTCAAGTTTTTTTACAGTGCACCTGGTGAGCATCATAACATGTGCTCACTGCTGTAGCAAACCTACTCATTTGCATAAAGGGCATACCTGTATGGACTGGTTCATTTAATGGTAAGAGAGGGGTGGTATTCAGCTTTGCTTGTGGGCTCAGAACTGAACAGTAGCTAACAGTGTCCGTCCGTGACAAAATTTGTGTCCGTCCGTGACAACTTTTAATTAAAGATTTAACTAATTTATGCCTGCCCTAATTAATTAATACTCCTGCATGGGAAAGAATACATATAAGGGAGATACTTCACTATGTTTTTATTTTTTTACTTTGTCCTTGAAATTAGTTTAAAAACTTTTAAACTTTTTTTGTGTCACGGACGGACAGCAAAACATCAAAATGTTAACGCAAGTCTAGCGATATAACTTCCCCAGAACTTTTGTCCCAAATATTTATCTTATTTGATGGAAAAGTGTATCAGCTATCAACATTACATCACAAAACTCTGAAAATGTTACATTAACATAAAAATATAGCATGATGAACATGAACTAAAATGTCCGTCCGTGACGCATCTTGTTTTCACCCCTTGGACAATAATGGACTGTTCCGCGAACGTACCGCATTTTAATTTTTTTTAAATGCAGTTTCAGATAGCCTAGATATTGTCCAACATTGTGAGGTACCTATCAATATCAAAATCAGAAATTTATTTTTTCATAACCATGTTAACCTTTAACCGATCAGCCTCTGTTTTCCTTGTTAAAAATCCAATGCACACTCAAGATGGTCGCAACATTGTTGAATCTTCTGAGCAACAACAGAGAAGAGGCAGTTGTGTGAGTGTCCAGGCAGCCCTCTTCAGGGATAGCACTGCCTGCCTCAGAAGGGGAAGCCCCTGGAAAAGGTTGGGTAATGAAAGATTGCTCAAATCAATAACCAGACTGGTTCACAGGGGCCAGCTGCGGGTCTTCGTGACAGCGGTAAAAATACAAACAAAAGTAAATCCAACTTGTCATGTGTAATGTGCGAACAATGCTAGATAATGACTCAATAACAGAAAGAAAAACTGCTTTGATAACCAAGGAGTTGACAAGATACAGCATTGATATTGTCGCTTTAAAAGAGACATAAAGGATCGAAGGACAAGGTCAGATTGAAGAAAGCACTCATGATTTCTACTGGATTGGGAAACCCAATGGAAGAAGGGATGCAGTATTTACCATCTTTAATAAAAGTGCTAATAAAATACCAACACTTCCCACAGGAATATCCGAACGTCTCATACAATTACGTGTTCCCGTTGGAAAGGACCGTTTCTTAATTAAGTATTATTAATGTAATGTATATACACCAACCATGAGAATGCGGATGAAGAAAATGAGTCCTTTTATTATTAGAGCTGACTAAAGTAGATGATGATGTACCCATGGCAGACAAACTACTTATTCTTGGGGGGGGGCTTTAATGTGAGGATTGGAATGGATAATGGATCATATTACCTATGAAAGTGTAATTGGTCAATTTGGCAAAGGAAAAACCCCACTAATGGTGACCTTCTGATAAATTTCTGCATGGAAAGAAACTTGTGTGTTGTCAATACTTTTCTTTCAACCAGAGAAGCATTTCTTCACTTGGATTTACCCTTTGATAAAGCATTTTCATTTACTTGATTACACTGTGACTCGTAGGACAGATGTCTTTTTAACAAAAGCAACGAGGGGAGCAGAATGCTCAACTGACCACTACATGGTACGCTCCCAAATCAGACTCCGTCTCCTAGCAATGCACCCAAGAAATTAGATGTCAACAAGTTGAAAGATGAAGAACACAAAAGGAAACTTGAAACAGCAATGACAAAATCTCTTCAAGGCACCAAAATCATCTCAGATCCAAATAATGTTGAAGAGCAGTGGAATCTCCTTAGGGAATCCATCCTCTCAACCGCTATCGATATATTTGGTCATCCTAAACGAACCAAATCCAGACTGGTTCGAATAACAAGATAACAGAATTCAAGCTTTGTTGGATCATTTAAGTAACGGAAGAACATCAAGATGGGCAAGATGACATACCATCAGATGTACTAAAGACTGAATTATTAGATCTATTCAATTCAATGCTTGCTGGCAAAGCGAATGTTTCCCTCAGGACTTTAAAGACGCAATGATTGTTACCATTTACAAGAACAAGGGTGACAAAAGTGACTGTCCATAACTGGCAAAATCATGGCAAAAATAATCCTTAACCGGCTTAAGATTATCGCAGAAGAGGTTCTTCCTGAGAGGCAGTGTGGCTTTGGGGCTGATAGAGCAACCGATGACATGATTTTCACTTTGAGGCAACTTCAAAAGAAGGCTGTAGAACAGCAGCAACAATTGTATATATAATAGTCTTTGTTGATTTCTCCAAGGCGTTTGATACGGTGGACCGAAAAACTCTGTGGGAGGTGCTCAAAGTATACGAATGCCCAGATAGACAAAGATCGAGTTGTTCCATAAGGACATGTTTGGAAAGTTGTCCATTGGAGGAAATGTTAGTGAAGCCTTGCTCCAACTTTGTTTGCTCTGTATCTTGCTGCATTGGAAACAATGGTTACAAACCTAGACAAGGTAGTGCGCATCAGGACTCGTTCAGATGAAAAGCTGTTCAATCTGTCAAGAACCGATCAAAGCCTTAACCAAAGTGAGAGAAATATATATCAGGGAGCTGTACTCAGATGATTCTGCCCTGGTTGCAACTAATGCTGGCGGTATACAAGACATTGTTGACCGCTTTTCTTCTGCTGCCACTTTTTTCGGCCTAAAATCAATGTGTCTAAGACTAAACACCTCTAAGTTATGAATGATTTTTTACTTAATCCCATAGGGTAAAGGGTGGGAGGGGACAGTGAACTTGGAGTGTGTGATGTTGGGAATGGGATGAGGGGTATCAAATGAATTCACATACTTTACTACTAGTCTATTTATTTAAAGTGTTTATTTATTGGATTTTGGATTTTAGCCACATTATGATATTGGCGGCCATCTTGGATGCCATCTTGGACGCCATCTTTGTTGTAGAGTGCACCTGAGTATCTAGGAAACTTTAAACCAGTCTGATTGAGTTTACTACACCCTAAAACCTAGGAATATATATACCACATTTACATCTCTAGGGTGATTAATACCAGAATTATAGCCATTTAATAATGTTGGCGGCCATCTTGGATGCCATCTTTGTTTAGAGTGCACCTGAGTGTCTAAGAAACCTTAATTCATTCTGATTGAGTTTATCACATCCTAAAACATAGGAATAAATACAAAATTTACATCTCTAGGGTGATTAATACCAGTATTATAGCCATTTTATGATATTGGCGGCCATCTTGGACGCCATCTTTGTTGTAGAGTGCACCTGAGTGTCTAGGAAACTTTAAACCAGTCTGATTGAGTTTATCACACCCTAAAACCTATGAATAAATACCAAATTTACATCTCTAGAGTGATTAATACCAGAGTTATAGACATTTTATGATGTTGGCGGCCATCTTGGACACCATCTTGAAAATAACCACTTTCCGGAACTTGGATTTTTTGGGACTTTCTTGTGGCCATTCCTGATATCTCCTGGAAGCAGAATCAGTTGAAAAACCTTTTGTAGCAATTTTTTTGGGTTGAGGCGTTTTTCATGACAAAATGACCCGCCCATGATGTGTCTTCAATAATTGTAACTTTAGTTTTAAATAAATAAGAGCATAAAACAAAAAGAGCACTCAATACATGATTATGGATGCTATTACTTTTGATTTTAGGCCAAATAAAATTTAAAAAACATGTTTCACGTCTGGGTTTTCAAAAATGGAGGAAGAGGGCTTTTTATTTTTTATTTTCTATTTTTCTATTTTCTATTTTTTCTAATTTTACATTGTTTTAATAGTGTTAGCACTATGTTATTGTTAATTATGATACACATTTAAATTGTTTTAATAGTGTTTATCCATGTTTTTCACTTCTGAGTATCAAATTCAATGCAAATCAGTAGATATTGATGCTGGGATAGGATTGAAGAAAAAAACACCTAAAAGGTCTTCTTTATTTTTTGAAATAAAAATAAATCCATGCGGCCTCAAAAAAGGAAGCGGGCGGGGACGCAACACTTTCTTTTGTTTTATTTGGCCTAAATATCAAAGAATATTATTAAAATTCAAGAACAATGGAAATCTGTCACCAAAAATTGTTCAAAATTGATATTGATTTTATTTTTCTAATTTTGTATGTCAAATGGAAACATAAGGTCAATCAAAAATAAATAAAGTAGTTTCTAACCCCCTCAAACATTTTTTTTCTCTGGAATTCTGCAATGTTCTTTTTTTCTTTATTTTTCCATAATTGCTTGGATAAAATATTTATGAAGCTCACATCTTGGTATAGATAATGCTTTTAGTCCCTTTTCCCGAGGGTTAGGACGAGAAACTAGTTATTATTTTTGTTTGGCCCAATAACTGCATATTATTTAGTATACAGATTGAAAACAAATAATTTTGACTCTGATATATTATATGTAAGAGAGATGGAATATTAACACACACACGGCTCTTGGTTTTACCAAAATTTAATACAAAACAGAATTTTCAGATACTTTTCCCAACTTTCAAGATCAATCTCAAGGATTTCTGAACCAATACAAGTGTGTACTTATTTTAAAGCATTTCTCATGGTGACTCCAAATATAGTAATTAAGTTCAATAATTTTCGAAACATTTTGTGAAATTTTGGAATGACAAATTTCATTGTTCTTTTGTTAAAGAGGAATTCAAACCATTTATGCATATTTATATAATGAATATGATACATAAAATGTGAGCTGGAGTGAAACTTCTGTGTATAATTGTAGTAATTTTACTTTTATCACTATATCATGTTTGTGTAAAGCCAATTAAAAATGTAGTTTGTTTCTTTTTTTAAAAAAGCCTCCCTTCTCACTTTCTGGCATTAATGGTCAACTTTGTTTATCTTTAAATTGACAAAAAAACTTCAAATTGCAAAAAAGCTACTATGAGAAACTATGATTCATTTGAAGTGGCTTTTAACACTGTTTTGAGAAAGATTCCCTACACCCCTTCACATGGAATTTAATGGCGCTCTATTGGAACACATTTATGATATTGATTGACAATTGATATTTAACAGTTAATCTCTAAGCTTTTTCTTTTCATTATTCATTCTAATTCTTTTGTTAACATAGTTGAATTATGTACTTGGCAATGCATCACTTGTAATAACCTTTTTGGTGTTTCTATATTGAGCACTGATTTCTTCCATCACACTTCATCGCACAGCCTGTTATTTTTCCACTTGAAAGATAACAGCCTCTGCCGAGACCGTTATTTTTCAAGCGGCCAGTTACCAGATATAACAGGCTCTGCAGTAAGATGGAAACAAAAGGAATACAATGGATAACATGACAAAGGAAAAGGGCTAGAAGTATATAAAGTGATCAACAATCTTTACAGGTTCTAATTCTAAACTGCCCTGTAAGTTGTTTTTAGAACTGTATTTTAATGACATCATATGATGGACTAAGACAGGTTGTACTCGCTACTTTTTACACATAATTCCAGCCTACAAAAACATGTCTTAAATGGTTTTGGTCAAATTAAAAATTCTTCAGACTGCACAGAGTTGGTATTGTATTGGTCCTATGACATTGACAAACTGTGCCACCTGAGATTAATTAAAGACAATACAAATTAACACTGCAAAACAGAAAGTCCACACTTATTTGATGGAGAGGATATGTTTCAATTGGATCATCTTATAATAATATAATTGATATAGGCCTTTGAAGAAATTTGTTAGCTGCATTTTGATACCCGATTTACCAACAAAGCTGTAAATTGTTAAAGATTGATAATGATTTATATGAAAAATTATGCAGTTCCAAATATCACAAATGTTTATAATTACACACAATACAACAGTATTGAGCAGAGGTCTGTTGACTGTATGCATAGGATGTTTAAGCAAGTTATTTGATTTGAATATTGGCGAGAGCGTGTGTGACCTTGTAATTTATGACATTTTAAGTCTTCATGATTCTTCAAAAAATGTTGTACATCTTGCACAATTTACACTCTTTGGTATCAAATAAGGTATCAAAATATAGCTGGCAATAAGATACAAAGTGTATGTCAATGCCGAGCTATAGCTCATGTGCGGAGTGCACATATCTTTTTTGTTTGCATTTGGGCCAGACTCTTTCTTGTAAACTTTGCTGGGGGGTTCGCCACTCCTCCTGCACAACGAGTCTGTTTTACCATCCCAACATTATTTCATGCTGGTACCCATTTATACACCTGGGTGTAGAGAGGCAAGCGCGGTAAAGTGCCTTGCCCAAGGACACGACTCGCTGGCTGCAACAGCAATCGAACCCACAACCGTTGTATTGTGGAGCGAGAACTTATCTGCTAGGCCAATAACATTATCAGTATCACAAGATATTCAAATACAAAGTCTCAGTAATGAGTGTGGACTTTCTTTTTGTTACAATGTTTACATTTACTACTCACCTTGAGAAATGTCCAAAGTTTGAATAAACCAGTGCAGACTCCGCTCAATAAATGTCTCGCAGAATTTCAACAAAGATGAAAGAACGACTTTAGATGATCCACTCACACAGCAGGTGGCTGAATAACTTGTAGAATTTTATATCAGTTCAGATCGACAAGTAAATACAACTTTATTTTCATGGGAACACAATTAATTCCACTGCTACCGTCACTACACACAGAGATAGATACAGAGCCTTCTGTATCTTATTAAGCTATAGCTTTATAGAACTACACAGGTATATGTATGGTTGGTTATTATGCCAAATTGTAGCAGCTCTATGAGGGTCTATATTTAGTTGCACTTCAATTTATAGTCAAACTGTTGTTTACTTCTTATAATCAAGTTAGTTGCTAAGGCGTATAACTTGTTAACTTGGCAAATTGAGTGTTTCTCAATCAGCTCGGATATATGGGAGTCTCATAACAGGATAACACCAATATGTTTAAAGTTTTATAAGACGATGCGATGAAAAGAAAACCCACACAAAACTGTTTAATGGGCAGACAAACCTCCCAGGTACGGTCTATCAGTTGAAAAGGGTTGATTGATTTAGTTTGTTTTCAGAAAATGTTGGGAGATTTTCAAAATGTTCACACACAGATGAATATAATACATGAATAAAATAAAAACTTGTTTATAACTTAATAACAGGGAATTTTACCTTTAGCATTGTTGGCATTCTGTACAGTATTTACCTAGAAACATATCCTGTATTACAGAATAATATCTTGGAGAATTGCCATAGCTCTGGATATTTATCTGACTGTGCATTCTATAAGCGCTGTCATACACCCTGCTCCTCCCTCAGGAATTTATAAATCTGTTGGCTTGGGGAAATTTAGAGGATATTTGGCACTCCCCACCCCCTATTTTGAGCAATATAGGTTTTTGTTTCAATACAGAAATGTAGGTATGGATATGATTTGGCATTCATGGATATGATGATTTACAATAAGTGAGTAAACACAAAGATTAATTGATATACCATCATCCTCTGTCGACCTTGTCTGAAACTGTGGAAGCGGCTCACTCAGATTGATCCCATGAGGCTTAATCATCAGGAGCTGCAGAATTTATGCCAACAAATAATATATAGAACTCGATAATTTATTGTACAAAATATTGCTGATTTTATACAAAACATCAGTGACTATGTACAGCCACTGCTGATTTTTGTAAGAGAAAATCCAGATCACAGATTTTTAAGAGAACATTGCTGTTTATCACAGAGCAATATAGATTTAAAGTAAAGTATAATTGGAGATATAATTATATGGTTTAAATCATTAATGATACAAAGAAGAAGAAGCTTGTAAAGATACAAATGTTGCGCTTGCAACTGACAACTATTGCGCTTACACTGAGTTGGTCTCTAAAACAGGTCTAATATTACAAAGAGTGCAAATAAGTGAGATCAGAAGTTTGGATGGCCTGTAATCTTCCAATCTCTTAGCCTTATAACAGCAGCAACATTTATCCTGGATTTATCATTGCCATTACCTTCAATCTTATAGATGCAATTGTCCTCCAAAGAGAGCTCTTCTAGCTGCACACAGTTGTCCAGTCCTTCCACTTTGGTGAGGTCATTGTCATTGAAAGATGCCCAACGAAGATTGACCAATCTCTCCAGATTGGACAACTTGCTGATGTGCTGACCATCTAAATTCAATGTGGTCACCTGATGGTAGAGGATAAGAAAATGATTGGAATATGTTACATCCAGGGGGAAAACCATCAAGCATGACAATCAAAATGTTTACCAATGATAACATGTGAGAGACGCAGTATGCATAGAGAATCATGACCTTTCAATATAATAATATATATTTGGTCAACTTGCTGGTGAGATGACAATTCAGCATGTACAGGTTTATTTAACACAAGTGGGTGGTTGGCTTGCCTTGAACCAAGGAGGCCCAGAGTTAAATCCCCACTTTGTTTTGGCTTTTTGTACAAATCGATCTCTGATCTATGCTCAATCTTGCAGGGTTTATCCTTGCTTTCAAAATTGGTTTGTTTAGTAATCAAAACAAAGATAAAATAAATAAGTAAGCAATATTGCTTTTGTTTCGTAGGTGTAATGGTGTTACTCACAAATACCCAGCAAAACAACCATCTTTCTTAATACTAATAATGCAGGGCTTTCAAAATTGGTTTGTTTAGTAATCAAAACAAAGATAAAATAAGTAAGCAATATTGTTTTTGTTTCGTAGGTGTAATAGTGTTGCTCACAAATACCCAACGAAACAACCATCTTTCTTAATACTAAATCCATTTTCTGTTTATGGATCGCAGTGAATCATTTGCATGGTTGATTTGAAAAATACATTGGGGTGTTAATCCAATGGTGACGAGAACAGGCATGTGAACCCTGACCTGAGGGTCCGCGATCAACCGCTGGTGGTACAATGTATTGCAAATACTGAAACTAATCAGTAAAATGATCCATCATACTTAGTGATTTTTTTTATCTTACCTTGCTGTACCATTCGCTGTCATTCTCACTGTGTCGGTCCGGTTTATTACGGCTAATCTGAGTCAGCAGTTGTGCACAAGATGCTAAGCTTAGACTTCTAGGCCTGATAGTATCTGTTCTAGTGTGAGCCAGTAATGATACTTGGGATATCCGTGAACCAGCGGCCATGCGTAAGGCAGCTGTTGCTTCACTTTCGGTGACAGCCAGCCCATCTAGCATTGATAAGGATTTTAAGCGACCAATGGTTCGTAACCTCAAACCTTCCGGCTGAAAGAAATAAAGAAAAGTTATAATGGATGATTGCTTTGTGTGATATGTTAATGTGTATGGGAATTTGGACCATTCTTGCGATTAACCATGTGATACATAAACATTTTCTTGCTTATGATTGTGTCATTATCCATTGGACAATCAATACAATGGATTTTTTTCTTTCTTATATTATATATGTTTTGATCATTATACAAATATTTGTTGCCAATATTTCTTCTAAAAATATTTAGGTAAACTGTATTTTATTCTGGTCCTTGGTAAACCTTCCTCCTTTGACAAATATTATTAAACTAACCTATTGGAATTTTACTCAACACACAATTGCATGTATTATTCACATTGGTTTATAAAATAACCTCGGGTATAGAGTAAACTCATGTGTGTGACCCAGTGATGTCATATGAAGACATAACTGATACATTTCTTTTCTCCCATTTGGACACTACATGAAAGCGTTGATCATTAGCTGTAGTCTAACCAAACCCTATCAGAGTCTGACCAAAAACATGGACTGACAGAAAATATTTTTCTATAAATGGAAAATTACCTCAAGAAAAATGTTCAATTTGATATTTGGTGTTATTGTGTGTAATCTAGTCAAATGCCACTTACCTTTTGCCAGTTGTTATGCCTTAGATCTAAGCATGTCAGACTGGGTGAATGTTTCCTTAGAATAGAGAGATCATCTCTGGTGTTGGTCAAGTCATTCCAACTCAGATCCAGCGTTTTCAGCTTTGACATCCCCTACACAAAACAATTAAATAGTTTGACCGCAAAGTCAAGTCACCGTTTCATTCAATGCTTGAGGTTGTCGAATGTTCTATCACATAGATCTAACAACATTTCAAAACCATTTCTTCATGAACATTTTTTATCTATAGTGTCACTTCCGGTGTTTACAAAGCTGATCATATGCATTCTATACATGAGAAGCTCCACCCTCTAATACATCAGATTATTAAACAAATCTTAAACATTTCAACAATTTACACAACATATTTATAAAAGAAAACATATAATGCCAATGATAGCCCAAGAAAGCCCTACAAAGCCTATTTCCATTGGGGTCCTACAACTCTCACTGTCAATTGCTGTTTAACTTATTTTTTGATCCAAATTCCCCTGTGTAGAATTTTGACCTCCTCCCAGTTTTATACATGGTTTGATAGCATCAATTTTACATATTCAATTAGCTGATCCAGAAACCTTCTAGAATTACCAGAAATGACACTGAAGCCAAAACCCCATTCACTACTCAAGAACCAACCAGACAAGACGGTTTTGAAATAGGGAAGTATAATACTAGTATAAATAATTACATTGATTAAAAGAATATCCAACATTATTATCATTGTATCAATCCTAGTGAACTTTCAAACAATGTCTGAGATCCCCACATACTAAGGACCTTCATACAAAACAGTACACGCATATAAACAGTTTTTCAATACATAAGCAGCTCATTAATAGTAAAAAGAATGACAAGTACTTACCCTGAGACCATCCAATGTGTACAACTTATTGAAACTGGCATCCACATATTCTAGTTGTTGCTGAAAAGAGAAGACATGTATGTACAAGAAGTATTGATTAGAGGGCATTGAAGCCAACTTAATCAGTGTACAACTGATGACCATTATTCGTCAACTGAAAGTCAAACTATAACAAGAACTTTCAGAGCAGAAAGGGGAAACCAGCAAAGGCAATGGTATCTTTGACAAGCAGGCTTCAATGCAGATTTTGTGGAATAAAATCATTGCAACAGGCTAACATGTCCATTGACTATTATTCTAAAACAATGTAATTCTGTAAGCCACATCAAGCTCTTTTCTGCTATGATAAAGATGTGGTTCCTAGCAGATCATAAATCATGAAGCTCTGCTTTAATCTCTTTAGGTGAAAGATAAATTCAAATGACAAATTGCATTTAACAGAGATGCACCACTTGAGCTGCAAAATTCTAAACAATGTCTTAAAGTTTTCCTACCGCAAAAAAAGCCAATATAACTGTGTTTGTGTTTTGGGTGGTGGGACCTATTTCAAACAGTAATTCTTGTAAAGATTCATAAATACAAGATTGACCCATGTATCTGAATTACTTGAAACATTGTTAAGTAGATTATCCCTATATCCCTATACCCCCCCCCCCCCCCCGGCAACTAACATGCACTCACCATATGCCCAATGTCATCCAATTTTACCAGATCATTGAAGCTAACAGTGAGCTTGTGTAGTGATGTCAATGCATTTATATTCTTAAGTTTGGTTAGACCGTTTCCATGGAGATTGAGTACTGTGATGTTGGAGAGAGTTGGCGCTTTGCCAAATTTTAGAAGAAGTTCCTCCGTTAACATCACTAATCTGTCAATTTAAGCACCCACAGGGGGAACAAAGTTAATTAAACATGATAATGGAAAACATCAAGACCTCAAATTGTGACAATTGTAAACAAAATATAATCTAATTTAAAAGCTGACAGCCAGCAAACAGGAAGTCCGGATGTGTAATAATAGTCCAGACCTGAAAGAAATACACATTTCCCGGCAAGATGGTAACAATTTTCCTTTGAACAGAGAAAATCCCTACAAATTGCTATATATTTCTTTATTTCTAAAACTAAAATTTCCCTCCAAAAGCAACAATTCCAGCATGGAGCCTCCCTAACCCCTCCCTTTTTTTCTTGTCTGCTACAGTCAAATGTCATCTAAGTAGTATGCCCAAAATGTGTTGAATTGGTTTGAAGCTTAATAAAGTAAATTAGCCTAATTTTTAGACATTTTAACCTGTTAGTCTCCAAGCCCTGATTCATGCCCCCTCCCCCTTCATGTTGGTTGGTTTCTCCCGCAGATTGTATCAAAAAAATGTCATTGTTCAGAGCAGAGGAAACCATCCTACCTACTAAATTGAACATTAATGTTATTATGTCATTTTTATTTTCAGCCACTTCAATAATGAAAGCGTTTTGTGTACTGTTGAAAAGATTCATCAGGATCGGTAGCAATAGATGATGAAATAAGGTTCTTATGAACTGATCCAAAAGATATACTCACTGTGTATGTTTTGGCAACGCTGTCGCCTTTCTCAACACATGTTTGATTGTGGTGAGGTAATTACTGTCACCGACGGTAGAGGGAGCTTTCCCAGCAGCGGTTTTGGAGTTGCCAGTCTATTTCTTGACTCTGGTCAGTTTTGATGTGATGGGCTACAATTAGAGCCTCTTCCTCCGGAGGAAATGATAAATTTCACATGCATTTTTACAAGGCAAATACTTACCTTGGTCTCGGTTGTATTTCTGGTTCCATCTTCAATATGTCATCGTCATCCTTGGGATCATATGCTCGGACAAGATTTCTTTTTCTCTCTCCTGGTTTCATGTTTTCAAGGGCAAGAAATGGCGATGGTGGTGCCTCCTACAAATCAATAACAATGTTGTACTCTTCATTGTCATATACTAAGCTAGAGAGAGGTCAAAGTTACGCAAGTCTCCAGTGATATTTTGGGGTATCTTAAAAACCATATGAGGTTCAACAAAAAATTATTTTAATTGTAATTTCCTATTGTTAGAAAAAAATATATCAGTTATACAAAAAAAATTGCTTGGACTAAAAAATGTTTTCAATGTAAATCTTACCTTGGTTAAATATTCAAAATCGATGATGTATTCTGGCAGCACCAACTCATGATCAAAGACAAACCATTCACATTGTCTGCTCACACATTCACACATGGAATCCTTCTCCTTCGCCCCTATTGTGTATTGCTTGGGACGGAACACTGAATCCGCATTGGGATAGAATTCCTTCTTGATTCTGTAAGATAAAATAGCGGATATATCTCAAATCCTAGGATAAGGCCTAACCAATGGAAGTTTTAACACATTCTAACATGAAATTGTTGTCACACTAATTTCTAACTATAGTTTAGTCAATTCCAAATTGGCGAGACATATGCATTACAAAAATATGAATCGCTCTACGCGCAAACTAATCCATGCGTATTCACACGATGATTTTGGCAATACATCACGATTATTGCCGCCTGCACTCTTCTGTATTCATTCGCTGCTGTAAGGAGGCAAGTTGAAGCCACTTTGGTTTCAAATTGACTGTATAACAATAATTGCTTCAATGCAATCAAAATGTTTAACAATTTTTGGTGCTCCCAAGATGAAAATCCTTTCAAATGGCTATTATTTATTGATTTTCAAATATGCGAATCTATCATAAAATACTAAGAAAATGATGAAATTTGATATAATTTCAACTTGCCATCTCTCACTTCCTATATTGGCCAAATCTGACGAGTTTTGGCTAGGAGCATATTGGCAATAATATGCAGTTCCTATTTTTCCATATGCAAAAGTAATCCAAGCATACCCTCAGTATTTTGGCACATGCATCAGGCATATGATGCACAATGAGCGTACTGTGGCATGTGCATGCTCCTCAATATTAATTTCATTGCTGACTAGGCCGTGGAAATATGTTGATTTCCCGGCAAGCTAACTCAAATTTCCATCCCAAATGGAAAATGTCCCACTATTTCTTACATGCATTTCTTTATGGAAGGGCAAACTTTCCCTCCAAATGCCCAAATTGCCCGGCAAGGAGCTTTTCAAGTTCCCATGTTTTTATCAGGCTGCTTGCTGACTAAAGTATATTATCTGATGATTTGAAAGCTTGCGTGTGCAGGTAAAGCCATATTCAGTAATTTTAACCAATTTTTAGGGTTTCCAAAGTTTGTATTTGTAAGTTCAATATCATTACGCACAGACGATAGTTATCTATTTGTTATCTATAGAGAGTAACCATATGTCACGAAAGTTGATAAAACTCTTTTAAATACAGAATCTACTCACGGTAACTTGACATCAAGTGCTGGTAGACTCTTGCCCAGGTAGACCTTACAGACGACTAGTTGACCACTCCTGAATGGACACCGATCTGAGCAAGGTTCTTCCTTAGCTTTGTTTATCATGCGATCCATGCGAGGCCTATCGCTGATCCCGACGCTGTTTGCTAATGGAACAGCTCCACATCGACCAAGTTGCTGAAAAGTTACAGTTATGAGGAATATGAGTACTTGAGTTATATTCATAACTTGATATCTATTCACATATTGATCACACATCAAGAGCAGTGTTTAGCAACAATGCCATGAAGAATGTCCCTCTTGGTATAGGAATGCTCAGAGAAAAGAATTCCTGTGACATCATCTTCCGAATTTGCGATAATAACACAGACTATTGTTTTCACAAACATACAAAAACAAAGGAAATAGGATCTATTTAATAAATAGACTATTAAAATATATAATAACAAGTAAGTCAAGTCTATCAGATATTATCATGAGACTATTTGTAATATAACACTATATATGAAAAGCTTTGTTGCAAAAGTGCCACCAGAACACCCCCACATGTTACTCATTTTGCATTAGTGAATTTGCATTGAAAAGTCCATGGAATTAATAAAACTATTGTTCATTACTGTTTCTTTATGACTTGGATTAGTGCATCCATGCACACCAATTGAGGCACCAACAATACACATTCCACATAATAAATAGTCATCCATTCAATAATGAAAAATAGGGACAGCGGTCCCAAATAGGTCGTCCGTTTATATGGGTAGATTAAAAACAAGGTGGATCTCAAACCACAGGCATCTAGAAAGAAAGAGGTTAGACCACTAGCGGATCCAGGATATAAAAAATAAAATAAACATCCTGGAGTTTGGTTGCAATTGTACTTCACCTGTTTAAATGTAATTAATTTTACACATGCAGCTAATTTTACATCTTGACCTCATATGACCTTTGACCTTGGTATGTGACCTTTGACCTAATTAACATATGAATGTTTCCATGTTGCATCCGTGACCCAAGTTTGGTTGCAATTGGTCATTGTATGGAAAAATGAACAAGAGACAAAAAAAAAGTGTACTAAATTTTACATCTTGACCTCAGATGACCTTTGACCTTTCTATGCGACCTTTGACCTCATTAACATATGCGGGTTTCCATGTTGTATCTAT
This sequence comes from Ophiura sarsii, assembly GCA_035610835.1. Taxonomy (NCBI): domain Eukaryota; kingdom Metazoa; phylum Echinodermata; class Ophiuroidea; order Amphilepidida; family Ophiuridae; genus Ophiura; species Ophiura sarsii. The sequence continues at coordinate 23,914,404 of CM069441.1, forward strand.
GACTGAAGTTTGGTTGCAATTGGTCATTGTATGGAAAAGAAATGGAAAAATGTAATCAATTTTACATATGCAGCCATTTCTACATTTACATCTTGACCTCAGATGACCTTTGACCTTGGTATGTGACCTTTGACCTCATTAACATATGAAGGTTTCCATGTTGTATCTATGACCAAAGTTAGGTTTGTATGGAAAAGAAATGGACAAATGTAATCAATTTTACAGATGCAGCCACTTTTACATATACATCTTGACCTCGGATGACCTTTGACCTTGGTATGTGACCTTTGATCTCATTAACATATGAAGGTTCCCATGTTGCATCTATGACCGAAGTTTGATTGCAATTGGACATTGTATGGAAAAGAAATGGAAAAATGTAATCAATTTTACATATGCAGCCATTTCTACATTTACATCTTGACCTCAGATGACCTTTGTATGTGACCTTTGACCTCATTAACATATGAAGGTTTCCATGTTGTATCTATGACCAAAGTTTGGTTACAATTGGTCATTGTATGGAAAAGAAATGGACAAATGTAATCAATTTTACATATGCAGCCACTTTTACATATACATCTTGACCTCGGATGACCTTTGACCTTGGTATGTGACCTTTGACCTCATTAACATATGAAGGTTCCCATGTTGCATCTGTGACCGAAGTTTGATTGCAATTGGACATTGTATGGAAAAGAAATGGACAAAACAAAAAGTGTATACCAAATTGTTGAAAAAGTGTATACCAAAAGTGTATACCAAAAGTGTATACCAAATTGTTGACACACACACGGACACACACCCCGACAGACTACATACACGAAGGATGCTGCCATAAGGTCTCTCTCCTACGGACGACCTAAAAATGAGTAACAGGTAAAAGTGGATGAAGGCCCTTTTGCAGCACAGCTCTTCAAATGTTGAGTACAGAATACATACGATGTATGTTTCTACGTCCATTGGTCCTTCCTCCAGTATCTTCATTGGTTGGTTCTCTCCTCCAGGTAACTCAGGGTCCCATATAAAGAACAAATACTCTTGCAGTTTCTTTACAGACGGACTCCTGAAAAATAGATAATAATAACAATACATCATAAGTAATTGCTATACAATTTAAAATTGATCGGAGACATAGCATTTTAAAGCCACTCATTGTCCAACACAAATGGAGCAAACAAATGTGCACAATTGTCTGTTTAGTTTGACTGTTTTGGGAGTAAGGTCAGACATGCGCACTTTTACGTGAGGTCAATCTCATGTGACTGGTAAACAATGTATGCTTTGAATGTTATGTAATTTCAGTTAGCACAGATAACTTAACCTACAAGTACCACCTACAGTACAGCTCACATTAGAATGGGCATTGCAATGTCATTGCAATGACATTGATTAGTGCAGTCATTGCATTGACATTGCAATTGCGTTGACATTGTCCACTCTATTTAAAGCTGTACTGTACATTACTTGATTAATTTTATGACCTCAATGCTTAATTTTAAGACACTTGGAATTTATCGAAATTTGCTTGCCTATTCAACGCTGGTGAATCCTCATCCTCGGTGATGGTTGCCAATTTGTGATCAAATCTATAGCGCAGCATCCTATTATGCACCCTGGTGATGCGATGAATCTTGATACCCATAATGCCATGCTGCTTGTAGTCTGCTGCACAGAATCGCGATAGAATGAGATCGTGGCAAGATGTGAACCTGTTAATACAAATGATATGAATAATAATTATACGATAATGAAGTTATAAAGTGCTCCAACATCAAAATAGAGTTCCGATGTGGCTGGGTAGTTGTTTGTGTGATGGTAATGTGTTGTAGTTATTGGGATCCGACTTTGTACTGAAGGAGTTGTGATTGAGACTGTCGAGTTAGGGAGGCTGTTTCATGATATGATCAATGGGTGAAAGCTGTTAGTGCAAGTCATTGTTTCAGTCAAATTGGCAGGATGGGTCTCGAGTCCTTTTGAGTTGTCAAGTAGAGGGGGGCCAGGTGATTTCGAGCAGTTTATGTCAACCAAACCATGATTTCTGTATACATAAATGATAACCTAATCATTTAGACCAATTACTGACTTTTTCACTTTGTTGCTATTTCATAATTTCAACTGATCTATTAATAATAATAATAATAATAATAACCATATTTGTATAGCGCCTAACATCGAGATCCCTAAGCGCTTTAACATAAAAACATAATAACAAACAAATACATGGATATGGACTACAATTAAAAAGCCTTTGTGAACAAATGAGTCTTTAAGGATTTCTTAAACTGAAATATAGTCTCTGCATTTTTCACATGAAGTGGAATATTATTCCAGAGTTCTGCAGCTGACACAGAGAAGGAATGTTGACCATACTGAGTGGACGTTGAAGAGCAGACAAGACGCGATAGAGATGAAGAACGAAGATTGCGTGAAGGTGTATATTGTTTGATTAGATCTTGAAGATAGATTAATTAGATAGATAGATATTAATACAGTGGCTCTCAACCTTTTTGGCCCACGACCTCTTTTGACATTCTTGATCAGTACCGTGCCCCCCCCCCCCCCCTTCCCCCCCCCCCCCCAAAAAAAGAAAAAACAACCCAATTTATTCTGAAACTGCTTAGTTATATCATGCGAGCGTAGCGAGCGGGAAATTTTGCATTTTTGAAGGTTTCTTTTAGGTTTTTCTAAGCCTTTTTAGAGCAAAATATTAAAATGGTTCCCCAAAAAGCTATATTTATGACCCCTTCATGACCCCCTGGAAAACCCCAAATGATCCCCAGGTTGAGAACCCTTGTATTAATGAGTATTGTAATACTTACCAAACATCATTTGAGTTGCCATCTTCAAAGCGTACATTTCCTCCAGTTTCAAGTTCTGTCAGAAGTCTTTTGATAGTGGTGTCTGTGGAATCTTTGACATGTGCAACTGCTTCACTGTGATACTGGTTAAATCTACCAACAGAAAAACCCAGAAAACCGAGTTTGTCTCAATATCAACATTAATTACCTTTGATTATAATGTAGAACTTTGATCACAATGGCACAGATATGGCGTAATGACACTTATATCCTGTTAGTTTTCTCACACCAAATCACCGTGAACCAGGAGCTACTTTTTTTCAAAAGTAGCTCCCAGTCAAAATCCTGTTATGTAACTTTCTGATTGGTTCGACACTATTAAGAGTGTATAAATCATTATTTTCAAGATTAAATTATTTCAGTCTTTTCTGTCAATACTTCAACACTGTCACTGTATACGATGACCCAGGCAATTAGGAAATATGTATGAGATTGGTAAACTTCGCAAATGGATTTGGCACTTTTGATTTTTAGATTCATTTTCTAACTCATTTTAACATTTATACATAATTATATGCAAAACTTTGAAAGTTGACTTTAAGAAGCATTACATTGTAAAATACATTCACTCAATCACAGTTTGCAACATAACACAGCCAACAAAAAACTAGGAATGCTTGTTTTAACGACCTCATCGATTATATCTTAAAACATGTGGTCGCCATTTGTCAGCATGACGTCATTCATCATCTCGGTTTTCGGCAAATCAAACAAATCCGAAAGCATAATTTGTGAATGAAAAATTGCCCTTTCGTACAATCACAAACATGCGTAATGATGATTTTTGTTAGTTCAAATGGCGGCCATCGGCCAGCTACTACTACAGATCGGGAGCAATATTTGTTTAATTTAGTCTTCATTTCTAACGTTTTTAAATTACTTGTCCTTGGTCATTTAATCAGTGGGATAGATTGGTTGACAGGGATATTTCCCTCAATCCAAATTCAAAACCGATGATGCTTTTGATCAATACCGATTTTCAGAATCTGTGAAACACAAGTCATTGATTGACATTATAATTATATCAATAATGATCGACATGTCAGAAGTTTTTCCGACGACAAATCGACACACAAAATATTATCGATAACAGCACTACTTAACACAAATAATTTTCTCTTGCAGGGTTTATAAAATGTAAATATCCATTTTCCCTTTCCTGGCTTTGTACTCACTTCTTTAGTGTATCTCCGCATTCACGACTCCTGTTCTCCAATGCCTTCAATTTACCCTGTAGTTTATCCGTTTTGGTCTCTACCTCCTGTTGACCGTCGCTCTCTGTACCGCTACCGTGCTGTTCCAGTTCATCTTCATTCTCCCCAACCTCATCCTCTGCACGTTTCGGCGGTTTCGTCTTAGTTTTTGAACGACTGTTGGACAGATCAGCACTGATCTTTTCAGCCTGATAATCAAGTGTTATGGAGTGAAACAAAAGACTAAGTAAATGTAAGTTTAAATCTAGTAACAGAGCACTCATTATACTCCATACACTTTACTCCATGCAGTTAAATCAGTGCTTATTCTAATGATGGATGCATTATTTACTCAAGTGCCATGATTCACTTTGATCAAGCTTATACTTATGTTGGCTTATTCGAATAGAAGCATAAATGTCCTTATTTTAAATTTAATTTATTTGCATGTGCCTAGACAATGGTGACAAGTGGACAAAAAAACAAAGTCAGATGGAAAGTGACTCAACTCACAAATTTGATAGGAAGTAAATAGATGGCAAAAGTAAAATGAGGTGCCATATATGATGATGATTATTTGCAGTGGCCCGGAAAAGATTGATGATGATGTTGGCAATGAATTTCAATAAAGCCAGCCTGCTACAAACAGTTGCAATTGTTAGAGTCAACTTACATTCCTATAAGAAATATGGTTTGCAGCCACTAGCTAAATAAATACAATCACATACAACACACCATGTAGAGATTTAATATGCAGCATATCTGAATAGTGGTCTAAACCAGGAACATAGTAATAGTTTTGTTGTAGGGGCTATTCCACAAATCTGGTGGACTTTTTTTAGACTAAAAGCCTGTGTTTCTCATCTTTACTTTCACTGGTCTTAACATCTATCTCCTTTCATTTAGATGCATGTAACATACTAAGCCTTTTCACAAAAAGTTGGCAATCTAGCTTTGAAAGATTGATTGCTTATTTGGAGATGCTATAAGCCACTACACCAAAAAGGACTGCATTCATGTGTAAATACAATGATTGATGACTGACTGACCAAACTCCACTTAGCAACAATTTATTATTTAATGTTATCTCATCGGGTTGATTATGATTGTTATTCAAACGAACCTACCTCCTTAATTGCAAACGACAAGGTCTTTAACCTTTCCCTTATCCCCCTGGTGAGGGCTCTTCTCTCTCGTCCCAGCTGGTGCATCATATCTGCCATGTTGCGCTTCAATGTCTTCACTCTCATGTTGTAGTACATTTTCTTCTTCATTACTGTGGTCTGGGTAATGAAAAGAATAGAATGATAAGTAGGGCTTCTATGATGGTGATCGACCCAAATCTTGTATGAAAATTGTCAGTTTTTGAGTGGTTACTGCATATACGTACATATTAGAAAAATCAATACATTTTTTCTCAACATTGTGTTTCATTGAAAAAACACCTGGTAAAAGAAATGAAAATGCTTCCATATTTAAATAATGGTTATTCTAATTTAAAATTTAAAAAACCCAGGAAAAAACCCAAAAAACAATTGTTTTTGCGACTGCATAGTTTTCTTGGAGATGGAATTACTTGACAAAGAGTCTACAACTGCTTACCTCTGCCATTTCCCTCAGCGTCTTATTGGAGACATCGTAAGAGTCTAACCTCTCTAATTGTGGTATGTGATACAGGACATGAGTAGAATAGTTGCACAGGTAGCATACTGGATTGGGGGCATACAGGGGGTCTTTGAGACCCAGGACTTTCAGTCTTGATATCCTCACTAGCTGTGTCAAATCCTGTGGAACAAGTGCAACACGATATATCATATAAGAAGGCCAGTAGCACAAGTTCCTTGGGAACTGATGTGGCAGGTTTACTATCAATATACTTCATTCCACGCACTTGCAGCATGATGTGATGGCAGTGTGATAGACACATCATTTATGCATTAATTTAAGATTTCATCTTTGATTGTGCTAGAATATAGTACAGGGCAGTACAATCATGCAAATGATAATAAGCAAAATCCTATAAAAGATAATCTCATGTCATTCATACTTGAAGTAGGATGAATTATCTAGTCTAATTTGGTTCTTCAAGACAATGATGTCAAACATATCTGCATATCTTCAGGCTTCATGAGTGTAGTATTTTGCTTTGATATAGTGTTGGAGTCATTCAACACAAGAACAAATATCTATTTCACTACCTTATAATAAAAGGGATATAATTCAAATCAGATAAGTGCTATGCTTCAATTCTCATGGTCGCAATGATGTCACAGAATGGAATACTGGCACCTGATTGGTCAATTACGGCTGCTCCAAGTTACTCCCTGGAGTGAAAGATTGCTTTATGGTGATGGGTGAAGTAAACAAAATCACACTTTATTGCAAACTTTCTCGTTATTAAAAGCTTCTTTGTTCAAAATATTACCAATAATAATGTTCTACAGCTGTGTCTCAAATAAAATTAAATGTATCGGGTCAAAACAATTTATAAAAGACATATTTCCGACCACCCCAGACACACTCCATGCTAAGTTTCACTCCAGTTATCGGGAGTGAGTACGCCAAATTCAAAAACCGCGACCGTGAGAATAATGACGAAAATAGTCCTCATTCATCACTCTCTCTGATGCATAGTAATAAATTACAAGCCCCTATCAACTGACATTGCAGCATTTACGATTAGACTACACAAATTGTGATATCAATACTAAATCAAAGACAAACTATACAAATCTACTTTACCTTAAAAGAACAAATGTTATTCCCTGAGAGATTCAGACTTTCAAGTTTTGTGTGAGCATCTAGAGCATGACCTGTAATAGTAGAACAAAATGGTGAAATGAATCAAATACTATTTAATAGGACTATTTGCAGTCAAGGTATTAAAGGAAATCCGTGCCATGGAACTTTAGCGCTCAGATATGTAGCATTATTTTTATACAGACCACTTCTGTAGGTTAACGTTTTTAAAAGTACCGCGAAAGACAAAATCGGCTTTAGAAAGAAAAACAGTCACATGTATCATAATGGATGTCGCCATATTGATCAAAGCTATCTAAACTGTTACGAGATGTCCGCATCTCTGTTTCATGTATTGATATTATCGACTTATGAATTGAACTCCTGCGTGATACCGTCCAGCGACCTGTTGCTGATGAGGCGGTTTTAGGGATGATGACATCACAATATTGTGATGTCATCGTCACTAAAATCCCAACAGCACTTTCGACACAGACAACCGGGTGCGAATTTCAAATAATCACAGGTTGGGGATGTGCAGTTTAAATTTGTTTACTTGAACATTATAGTTCTGTATTCAATAAAAATGGTCAATACACATTAGATAATTATTTTCCTTCCATATAATACATGGTTTAATGAATAGAACGGTATTCCTTTAAATAAAGTTTAAAGTTGATCAGGAACCTTCCCTTGCCTCCCACTCCAACTGATTTTACTGGAATAAAGTAAACATTTGACAATTTGAGTTGAAAATCATTTGCAAATGTGTACATTTCGTCTACTTTTGAAAGCATGGAGATTTTGACCATAACTGACAGAATATTACACAACCATTCCAATGATTTGAAAAGTAATATTTGTTGAAAATATGTAGAAAAGAAGGTTCATATTTCTTTATATTTGACTAACTATTTTGATCTGTGTCTCACATTAAACCTTTTGACATGATACGTCACCGATGAAGATACTTGAAGGTTTTACATTGAGTTAAGTTTGCTTGCGTTAGACTTGCTTGTGATTTAAACCAAATTGGATATCTACAGGATTATAATTATGCATTTGGTCAATACATTTGAGAGATGAACATACATTATTTATCAAACATAAACAACGGCTCCAAGAAAGCAATTGATTTGATACAAATTAACCTGTGTCTTTATGATGCAACTTACCAATTTTCTCAATTTTGTTGCCAGATAAGTTCAGTTCCCTCAACCATGTTAGATCATGCAAGCCCTATAGAGATGAAATAAAATGAGTTAAATGGTGAGTGTATGGATTCTACTAAATGTAATACATATACACTGAGCCAAAAAAGAAACTTATAAAAAAAAAGAAACTTATAAAATTTTAACAGATCACCAAATAAAATTCTGTGCATGAAAATGTACCAAAGTTGGATACAATATTAATAGTAATATCTATATAAATAAAAGGACGAACGTAAATCTTGTCCGCGAGTGTTCTCAGAGATGTCTTGACTTTCAACTCTGATTTTTGCGTACATTGATTGAGTACATATTGCCATTAAACCATTGGACACTATTTTTTGCAAAACTATTCAATTACTATGGAAATAACCAAAAAACAGGTCGGTTGCTATGTTTCACGTCTTCTATTCTTACCTCATGAAACTGACCAACGCATGCGTACGGATACTGCCGTTGGTTGCGATGGGCAGGCTGGGGTGGCGTGGGCGACGTGAACTTACTAAATTTAGGCAAATTGTTGATTTCTCTTGGCGTTATCCAATAGACGAAAAACGGCTTTCATACAACGATCCTGGGTTGCTATGTGTGGTCCGTTACTATAACTGTTTGACGTGGCAAGTATATGTACACAAGAGCGATGCGTGCAAGTCACGCACCATCGTTGGCCACGCAACACTCCGCTTACGCGATAGCCGCAATGCCACGCGTCACACACGCGTAACAGACCTGTTTTATAGTATGATCAGTTCCAAATTGGCGAAAATTCATGTGAGGCTAATTTTATCAGTGTGGGCACAAAATGAATAAAATACCTTGCCCACCGCTTGGTGATACCTGCGTATTATGTACAAACCACACTTTCAGCGCCCTGGCCCTCCGCACACACCATTATTTGTCCCGTCCCGTTAGCCTTTATTGCTAAACAAACACCCCCCACCCCCCCCCCCCCCCCCACCCCCACCCCCATCCCGAATGGGTTACGGCTTATTGAAGGCGCAACACCAGTTTGTGTCATTATTTGTTTCCCCTGAGATTTATTGCTACAACCCTCCGGCCAGTTATGGGTAAGGCCTACAAGATTTTTTCTCTCGTAAAATGGAAATGCAGGGATAGCTAGCGACGGTATGGGTATGCGTGATAAAAATATAAACTGATGGAATGATTTAATGTTTATAAATATGACCAAAAATAAGCCGGGATATGGCACACAAAAAGTGCTTTAGACTGGATACCATAAATGATCATGATGAGAGCTCCGACCATTGGCCCGCCAACTAATACAACTAAAAGGCCTACTATAAAAAAACTAAGACCCTATTCCAATGAATTCTCGACTGAATCACGTGTACCTGGATATAATATGCACATGGGGTAGGTCTATCTTGATTTAAGGGCATATATTATCTGGACTATTAAAGGGCAATCTGTGATGTGGATTTTAAGGCCAGGGTGAATTGGGTATGGGATAAGGCCATATTAAGGATCTGGATTACTTTGAAAACATATTTTCTTGCATTTGCAATTGTTATCATAAATCATGAAGATCTTCCAAGTAACAGAGCCATTGATTATTAATGGCACATCAAAGGGTGAATTGGATATGGGGTAAGGCCATAAGGATCTTGATTACTTTGAAAACAGATTTTCTTGCATTTGTAATTGTTATCATAAATCATGAAGGTCTTCCAAGTAACAGAGCCATACGATTACTTCAAAATCAAGGTTTGAAGAAATAAACGGCGGAGTGTGCTCCGGTAACTTATTTTCCAGAGGCTGAGCGGATTGTCCCCGTTTTTTCGTGTGCAAATAGACACGTGTTGCCGACGTTTACAGTGTTTCCTGCATGCTACAATGTACGATCGCAACAGAATACTCATAGGGCCCGCTTTATGGAAATCAAAGCAAATTATGTTAAGAAGTTCCTTAAAGCTGATTTCCATTACTAAAAGCAGAAATGTTCACGGTGGGGTTTTCTTCGCGCTTTTTGCGCAAAATAATTACACGCGAAATTTATAACACGCGAAAATATTGTTTTCAACATTCATGCGAAAATATTGACTTTTACATACAGTATGATTTAGTAAAGTTCTGGGATGGTTTTTTCACAGAAAATACAGTCAATATAGATTTATTAGTCCATGAAATTTAAAGTCATTCCTGGTAAGTCAAACATGAATATCAATCAAGAGCACCAAGGAATGGTACATGAAGTACCTGGATATGGCACCCTTGGATTCTGTTAGGGGGCTGTCATTTTCTTCGGTAAGAGGTCGGAGGTACCAAATATCATTGGTTGTGTCGTATTTTTACAAGGAAAATATGGCAGGGGGTCATGACATTAATACCATTGTAAATGGTGGTGGTGGTGGGGGGGGGGGGGGTGTCAAAACAAGATAATTATATGAATAAGGAGGGCATAGGCCTAAGTTGCTTAACCCGATGCTGAATCCAACAGAAGCACCGCACCGCACCGCAATTATGGAAGTACACAACATAGACCTCGAAAAGTTATTTTTGGGAGCGCGACCCCTTGCATTATGCACGCTCACCTGGACATCCGCATACATCATTTTTTTACTATTTGTCCCGTGTCCTCCCCCCGTTGTAGCTTTATTGCTATACACCCCAATCACAAATGGGTAGGCCTACTGGTTATTGAGCCCCACCGCGTTGAGAGCGCAAGCGAGATGCCCGATCACACCTGGACTTCGGCTCAACATGACCATCTCCGGGGGCGGCACCATGGTTGGGGTGTCATTATTTGTTCCGTATTTAACGCTGTATTGTTACCCCCCCCCCCCCCCGATCAAGTACCTGGCATAGGGGCTCTTGATTATTAATGGCACATGGTATGTTATGGATTATGTTAGGGGGCTGTCATTTTCTTCGGTAAGAGGGCCAGGCAGGGGTGGGGGCGGGCAGTGGCGTACCCAGCTTTTGGAAACTGGGGTGGGGGGGGGGGGGCACGACCATTTTATAGTTGTACCGACGAAAGGCATGATTTACCGACAATTGTTTTTTACAGACTCCCAAAAAATCGTAAAACATGCCAAAAAAATGTGCCGTCAGCAGCTGAAATCTTGATAAGTGGGGGTGGGGGGGGGGGGGGGGGGGGGGGGGGTAGCGATAGGTTGTCTACAAAACCGACCAAAAAAACCGCATGGTCAAATACGCAAATCTACCGACTGTACTGAGGCTCGAATTTACCGACGGGCTTATTCAAGGGGGGGCTGGCCCCCCCTCTGGGTACGCCACTGGGGGGGGGGGGGGCAGGGTCGGAGGTACCAAATATCATTGGAGGTGTAGTATTTTTACACTGAAATAGGGCATGAAATAAAATAAAAAACATTGTCAGGGGGGTGTAAAAACTAAATTTTAGTCCAAAAAAGTCTTTATTTTTTATTTTTTCTACATTTATCTACCCTTATTTTTAATCTCAACTTTCCCAATATTCTGAATTTAACCATTATTAGATAGGTCTGAGCATGGGAGTGGTCATAACAATAATCACGTTCGTTGAGCGGGTTGGGGAGGGGGCATATAAAATGACGATACATGATATTTTGGGACCGTGTACCATAAAAACCACCACCCCCTATACAAACCGCTAGGGGGGGGCGCTCACTACTAGCGGGGCCCGCGCGAAGCGCGGGTTCCCGCTAGTTAGTAATATTGTATCCAAATTTGGTACAATTTTCATGCACAGAATTTTATTTGGTGATCTGTTAAAATTTTATAAGTTTCTTTTTTTTTATAAGTTTCTTTTTTGGTTCAGTGTACATATATGTGTCAAGTCACATCAAATGATGCATTTCTCGATTGTTTACATGTTGCTCATTGCATTAGTTTGTACCACACAATAGTGGGTTGGAATAACATAATTAATCCTTTATCACATCCAGAAACATTCTCACATTATCCATCCCAATTCTAGTAATACTGAAGACAATGATATATGAAATGTTCACATACCACAATAGACCTCATTGGTGCTAGTACTTTATTGTTTTGTTAAATTCAGTAACATGTAGGCCCAGGCAAATGCATCCTTTTGATGTGATTGTACATATATGTGACCCAACATGAGGAAATGAGGCACAATGTGGCAATAGCTAATTGGATTTAAGGGCACAAATGGGACAAGGTCATAATAAGTCAAATTCATAAAAAAATCTTATTTCTGATCTTTGGCACATTATCCAACAAAAGACTCAAATTCATGAAAGCGAAGTGTTAATCTACAATTTGAGGTATTTATTTTTCATTTACTCCATTGATTTGTTAACAAAAAATGTCCATAACTTGACAATTTGTATTTGGTGTTTTGAGACAAAGTGATTTTCAATCATCTTTAATTTTGGTTAGGAATGAGATACCAAAATGTCCCTTAATTTATACATATTATCATGACATAAATAACTCAATTTTCATATTTCCCTCATTGTGCCTTATTTACTTGTATTGGGTCACATATTATAACTAGCACTTTTGTCTTATTTCTATAACCGTTTTACTAAATGATATCACAAACCTTGCTTTAGCACAGGAGCTAAATACTGAGTATTACTTTAAAAAAAATAGAATTTAATATATTTATAATTTCTTGTTTGAGATTCATCAGTGTTCACATAAATTTGTCATGATGTAATCTCTATTTCATTGAAAAAAGTATCAATAGGTAGGTAGGTAGGTAGGTAGGTGGGGATTGAACATTTCTGCAGCTGTTATGTCTCCATCTGGGACCACTTGTCAACATTAATCTTTTATAGAAGACTTACTTCTACGTTGGTGATCTGATTACTTGACAACCACAAGACTTCCAAGTTATGCAAGTGTGATAAATTCTGTATTCGAGTGATTTGATTGGTATAGATGTACAGGTGCGTCAGCTTCTTGTTATTGTCCAGTCCTTCAATATTCTGAAAGAAATAGAAATGCAAATATATTACTAATAACAAACAAATGGATGGGCAAGTATAAGGCCCGGAAGAAACGTGAATCACGCGTTTTTTGCTCGGAATCGCGTGTTTTATCAAGAAATGTTGCAATATTCATTTTGTCATCTGAACACATCGAAATACTGATCAAATCGACCTGTGTATCGACTATTTTACGATCCAGAAATTGGATTAAATGTCAAGTTTCATTTCGTTTGAAAAAATGAAGAATTTAAAAATTCTTCATTTTTTCAAACGTACCTTTTGAAACCTCATGGTCGTGGGAAATACCCTTCTCTAAATGTAGACAAAAGCGATGTTGTTAATCTTTTGACAATCTGCTTTTTAACACCGTGATAATGTGGTTTGCTCTTAACACGTGCGCCAGAGTCTAGCAATTTAATCGAGCGAGTGTGGAATCGGAACCACAAAGTTCATAATTCCCGGTATTTAATTTTGGCGTGCAACGCAATGGCAGTAAATTGGTTGGTCCCCAAATTTGTACACATTTTGGATCGAGCGTGTGTGGAACATGAAACGGAGCATGAAACCATGTGCGAATGAAAAAAAGTAAATGTTTGACATAAAAAAAAGTTGAAATACGGCAGCTACTAATTGGAATATAATGAACATTATGAAACTTCTATATCTGGAATAACTTGCAAAATTATTATGCTGTCATGTAGGTAAGAAAATTGGACAATAAATAAGCTTATTTACTTTTTGAAAAAGAATTCAAGGAGCGATAATTAGGGGTGATTTTTCGATCACAACCTTTTTGTTATTGAGTGACAGCGCGATTTCTCACTTCTTCTCTTGCTATCAACAATTTCAGTGCGTTTTTCTCGGGTTTTTACTAGTGAATCTGATGAAATCTTTGTATATCTTGCTTTTGCTTAAAAGTTCGTGCGTTTTTTACCAAAATGAAATGCGGTTTTTTTCCGGGCTTAGGCAAGTATGATCAATTCTATATTCAATTGATTTGATTGGTATAGACCATGTCACCTCACTGTGTTTTTTATAATTTTCTCCAAAATGGTCAATTTCATGATCATAGTTGGATTCATTGAACCCTTTTCTGCCAAAAAATGTATATTTTTATATAGATTAAATGAATAATAAAGAAATTGCAGCAGTTTTACCGAGGCTATGCTGAAGGGTAACAGCCCCCTTAAGTGTACAACTCTTATCAGATGCACATGCCCATAGCATTTGATTTGGATCTTTCTAAACTACAAGACTCACCTATTTGTAACTCAGGCCATTAGCTGTTCTGCAGGCCCGACTGATCAATATTTCTTTTAATTCAAGGGTTTTTTAAACATTTGTTGACAATGTTTTTGAAAATTCACACAAATCATCAAACCCACCAACCTTATTTGACCTGAGACATCCGACCCATCCGGACAACAGGTTTGTTAATCTTTTCGTTGCCTAAACAAATTACAATCGTACTGTTAAGAACACCATACCTTAATCTGACATTCACACAGCCACAACTCCTTCAGGTTTTTAAGAGAATCAAGCCCATGGATTTTCGTCAAGCCTGTCTGTCCCACGATGACCAAGGTAGTGAGATTCGGGATGTACTGCATGCCGACAATGCGGGGGAATCCACCAAAGAACATCTCTATCAACCTCACACCGTCATGTCCGCCCCTGATGTAGAGGTGATATTTCAAGCCATTGTTTGTGCACTTTGGAAAAAAGGTGTATCGCAATTATGTCTTAATATTTTCTATTATGTCATAGTATTCTCTAACTATTTTGATGTCATGTTGTTCACACTACATGTATCACCATATTTGTCAAGGTGACACTGTTAGTGCTTCAAAAGTGATCGAAAAATAGTCCAATGATGACACGGTATTTGTCGTATATGTTATCAAAAAGGTTAAAAAATGACGATCTACCGCCAACAAAATTACGATGGTTTTTTAAAAAAAATTTAGCGCCAATCGTGATAATCTCCTGACTTTAATTGTGTACATGTGACACAAACGGTAAAATACACTGGAAATACATCTCTTATATGATACACGCATGCGAGCCACTTACCACTTCTTTGATGATTTCTTCATCCTCATGTTTGGGTGGTGCCAAAGGTAGCTCCATTCTACCAGGACTTGACGGGGTAGAGGATTTGCTGGAATCTGCCATAATATGTTGGACCTTGATACAATATACATGTATACCAAGTTATTGGAATGGAATGTGCATGTGTAGTACTGACATCATTACCACCACCACGATGAGTAGGAAGGGGTACAGTTATTCACCATCTGAATTATAAAATGAAGGAGAAGAAAAAAAATGAAAATAAAAGATTATGATCAAACCGTCCAGATGGCAATAAGTATTTACAATATGGCGCAACATACGGTATACATTTTACATTTCTTATCAAACATGATTAACAAACATGAATGCACATAAGGAAATACAAGTTGGTGGGAGAGTTTACATATCCACCCATGGAATCCCTTTTATTCCATGCAATAATCAATTAAATTATTGAAATAATTCCCACACGTCCTATGCCACCGCAGGTCTTGAAATAAGGAATAAAGAACCAGAAGCTACTTTTTACACACATTTGCCCCTGGTTACATCGCTTCAACGCTCACCATCTATCACCCTGCTCGTCCTAACCTGCGTTCAGCATCAGACACCACCCGTCTAACTGTTCATAAAACCACCAAGCTCCTACAGTCTGCTGAACGTAGGACATTTTATTACACTGCCCCCTCCATCTGGAATGACCTCCCAATTCACATCAGAGAGTCTCCATCTGTAGCCATTTTTAAAAAAGCTCTTAAAACCCATTTGTACAGTAATTAGTTTTGTTTTGTTGAGTATGCTTATTTTTGTTTTGTCATAAAGCGCTACGATCTCGATGTAGCAGCGCTATATAAATACCAATAATGTATGTATGTATGTTCACAGATTTTCCTTCGGGACCATGAGTAATATGTCACACACCAGGGGTAGAGGTAACACATCACAAAATATACCATCCTGAAGATAATGCAAAGGAATAACCGGGGGGGGGGGAATTTCAATGTAAAAGTTGCTCCTGGTGACACAATTTACCAGGGGCTTTTTTAGGTTTAGCGGGTAAATTTGCTCAATACCCCAGTTTTTTTCAAGCCCTGCGACTGGAGGGTAACCACAACAGCAGCATACAGGCTGTCCCAAAATGATAAGCACCCATCGATGCCCAAATTTCATTAATATTTTTGATTATAAAAATCAATGATATTATGTTCGTTGTATTCAATTTTTACAAACAAGGTATCATATAAAAGGTAATTAAGTTTAGAATAAATTTTGCATCGGGTGGGGAACTTTAACAAATAACACGCCAGCTGGCCGGTAAGAATTTTGCTGGGATTGGTAAATGCGTCCGACATGATATATGGGACGCGTAGAAAATAGGCCTATGATCTCTTGTTGACATCATCATCATCTACGCTTTTCGGCTATGTTGCCATTACGCTCGCAACTATTGCTTTCCGCTCAAGTTGCGCTTTGACAATTAGAGTAATAAACTCAGTGGTCCGTCACGATCCACTCCCGATAACTTAACCTAACCTAAATGTGTGTACAGACACAGACCGGGATGATCCCCTACTCTTTACGAAGGAGTCTGTGACCTTTTAACGTGCTCGGGGATAACTCTTCCGATACACGGGACCAACATTTCTACGTACCTTCCGAAGCACGATGCGCCATGAACATGCCAACTTCAGTCTGCACGGTCTGAAAGAGGCATGGGGACGAGGCTGTGTTGGTGTATCGTTTTGAACTCTCACTCATAAACGATCCACCAACAGAACTATGGTGCGCAGCAGTGTACGACGCTCTAACCGACTGCGCCACCTCGCCATTGTTGACAAGTTGTAGCAAAATGTTTAAAAATTCTATCGTAATCATCCATGAAATATGTAACACGTAATATTTCCAACATGTGTTGAAAACCAGTATTACGTTACATAATTTAAGAAGAGACATTGCTGCATTTAGAATAATTTGTCATTAAATTTATCTCGATTATAGTACGTACAGGCTATGATTGTGTTGCCCAACGAATGTTCAAACGGCACTTCTGAGTGCCATTTTCCCTTATATTAGGGCCTTGTGCTCAGAAAATATTAAAATAATTTTGCTGGACCATGCAGATATTATACTAGTTGAAACTTCGCTCAAGTATTAAATCCCCGGAATCAACTCGTTGATATAAATAGATGTTAACTCGTTGATATGAATAGATTTTAAATATATCTTGAACTTAGAAGTTTCGATTTTTAATACGATCATGAAGTAGTTGAAATCCTATGTGATATAAAACCATGGAGGAAGCTCCCACCGAGGCGAAAGATTTTTCAGTACACAAAAGGCGACTTTATATCTGTACGTAAGAGCTTAGTTTCCTTTGGGAAATCCATGATTGTAAACTTGCACCAAAAATCGGTTCAAGAAAATTGGAACAATCTCACTGAGCACATTAATACTTTGATGAACAAGCTTATTACCACAAAGATGTCTTCAAGCAGACATAACTTACACTGGTTTAATGGCAGGATTAAGCGGATGAGATGCAAATATCAAACACTTTATAACAAACAGAAAATAACCAAATCTGAAGACGATTACAAAAATAGCTCTGGCATGCTCAAGGCGACCATATAAAAACACTATGTCTGACAACTGGCATCAAAACACTAAACAATTTTGGAAAATTGTTAAGTCAAAACGTATTGACAACGGAGGTGTCCCTCCACTGACTACCAACGACGGGAATACAACCGACGACAGCCAAGTAAAAGCAGACATTTTAAATAGCTACTTCAAATCCGTCTATACACAAGAGGACATTGAAAATTTCCCTGATATACTGATATGTCTCTCTCCGGAAATGCCACCTATTACAATCCCATCTGAAGGTGTGAAAAAGCTTCTGCTCTAGTTAAAACCTAACAAAACATCCGGGCCCGATGATTTGCCTTCTAGATTCCTCAAAGAATGTGCAGAGGAGTTGGCTCCCATTTTATCGACAATCTTTAATCAAAGCCTTAGCTCAGGCGAACTTCCTGCAGACTGGCTTATGTCCCACATCACTCCAATTTTTAAAATTCATCCGGCAACTACCGACCCATAGCATTAACCTCAATCTGCTGTCATTTTTTTTGACTCTCAACATGGTTTTCGCAAAAGAAGGGGGTGTGATACTCAACTAGGTCTACAATCAGCGACATCGCAAAATATTTTGATACAAAAAAGCAAGTCGACGCTGTTTTATTAGACTTTTGATCGCGTTCTGCACACTTGTCTGCTTAAGAAGCTCAACCATTGGAATAAGAGGAAAAGAACTCGGCTGAATTAAAACGTTCTTAAAGGGGTATTGATAAAAAAAATTGATATACTAAATGAGCAAATAACGTAAAGATAATCATCAACATAGCCCAAATCCAAAATGTCATACAATTCCAACATCGCCTTCATGCCAAATAAGCAAATGACGGCACTTCCGGGTTGAGATTTGCCGCGAAAGTCTGCGAGTAAAACGATAGCAATAACTTCCTAATTCAGCACCTACTTGTAGTTTCGATATAGTTTCGATATGATCATATCGAAACTAAGAAAATCCTGAAATTTTATATTAGGCTAGTATAATGTAATTTCCAGTTTCCCGTTTCCCTACCGACCCAACTTTTCAGTTTTACCAAAACTTTCATTATTTTGTGCAAAATTACATTTTCTGACAAACTTGAATAAAAATCAAAACTTTTAGTAGCTCAAAATACCAGGCATATCTTTCTGTTGATTTTAAGGGATTTTTATGGTATATGGTTGATAATGAAATTGTTTGCATTACCTACTCAGATTTCAGATGTAATTGACGTTACAATATTTCGAGATTTGTTGACATTTTCAATAACACATCTGGGCAATTCCACGCGTTGCGGAATGACATTTACACACAAAAATCCCCTTTCTTTTGGGTGTAAAACCCAGAGATTTGTAGTTACTCCCCATTTTACAACTTTATTTGATAATAGCGATTGATACTCAAAAAATAAACCTAGGGAAAAAATTAGACTGCGCTTCCAAGTATCCTAATTTGCATGCAAATTTGCGTTGCGGAATGACGCAGACGATTGGTGGTTTTTTTTAAAAATATGAAACGGGAAACTGGGAATCATATTTCATTAGCCTTATAAACGGCGAATGTTGGTAAACTGTTTCAGATGGTAGTTAGTATGCCTAAGTATTACTTTGATGCAAAAAACTGATAATTGAGGGCGCACTCCCATATGTATCTCTCAATGCCCCTTTAACACAAAGAAAACAACGTGTAACACTTGGATGGCAAATTGTCTTCAGCTGCAGAAGTCACGTCAAGCGTCCCCAGGGTACCGTTATTGGCCCACTGTGTTTACTAATTTACATTAACATTTAACAATATGCCTGACTGTATCTCCAATGGTACCAAGGTACGCTTGTTCGCTGACGACGCATTAATTTACTGGGAAATAAATTCGGACATGGACCCAAAAACTTTTCAAAAAGACCTCGACGCCTTCTCCAAATGGGGATCCGACTGTCAAATGGCCTTTAACACGGATATGTTTTACCATGCACTTCACATCCAAGAAATCACCAAATATTACTCCATACAAATTATGCGACAACATTCTGCAAGTGACTTCTAGTCACCCCTACTTGGGCATCACCTTTCGCACAGCAATTTCACTGGGTTAATTTCTCGAGGGTGAAAACCAAAATGATGGCCAAAACATGGGCTTGAGCAGTAAAACAATGACATTCTCAACATTTTTCACTCTTGAGAAAAATTGTGAAAGGTGAAAATCAAAAGTGAAGGGTATTTCACACTTTGTATAGGATAGGGTGAGTGAAAACATTGTAGCATTGTAGCAGCGACCTAAAAATGGAACTCCCATATTAATAACATCACCAAGAGCTCTAAAAGGTGCTGGGAGTCATCCGACGCAACTTCAAATCATGTACTGTTGACATTAAATCGCGACTCGTTCATTTGTGCAACCAAACCTAGAGTACAGCACATCTGCATGGTACCCTAGCACACTAAAAGAAAAACATCAGCTCGATATTGGTCCAAAGAACTGCAGCTAGGATGTGTCTCACCGACTACTCAAGAGAGTCCAGCATGACGACATCTCTTAAGTGGACTGACCTCGAGATCAGACGCAAAATTGCCCGACTCAACATGATGTATAAAATCAACGCAAACCTCATAGACCTCAACTGGAACCCTACTTAACAAGACCAACACGCCAACTTAAGCGCACACACTCATCATCATTCCATAGACCTAGTACCAATTCTACAATTTACTCAAACAGCGTCTTCCCATGGACTGTTCAACATTGGAACGACCTGCCTCATCAATCATGACGCCCCCAACTAAAACACATTCCCATTATGAACTAGTCTCGATAGATACCAAATCTATGATTTAGGTATCGGCTCAATGCTATTATGTTGAAAGGAACCGTTCTAGACAGAAAATTTAGGAACCTGAAAATCCTCCGTTTTTATGTCCCACTCACCTGTCTGGAGAATCAAAGTTGTCCTTGAATGTTCACTATTTAGTCATGGCATTGCTATGAAATTAAGAGCTAGCAAAAGTGTTCTGAAAAGTCGCATTGGCATTTTTTATATAGGCACTAGCAAGAAAAACAGGGTATAAAACACAAAATCACATTTTTGTCGGCCATTTTGAAAGAAACAACAACACGAGGTCAATTACTCAATTAGGTTTTTATTTTTCTGTGCAAGGCTACCGGATTGAATTTCATCCAAATAATAGATACATATTGGTCAAGAGCCAGGTGAACACAAAAATTTTAAGTTAAATAGGCCTATGTCCGTTATGTCCGTAAAAACAGAATTTAGACATTAATTATTTATGTAAATTAGTCACTTTTAGAGGGTCACGGTTCAAGTCACAGTTCCGGTTCCACTTTACAGAGTTGCTTGAACATGTACCCATATCATGGATATGGGTACTGCATGGACTAATTATGAACACTGATTTATGCAATATGATTAAGTTGGCTAGTGATAGGGGGGGGGGGGGTGTGGATTGAGCTGGTGGGGCACGCAATGTCATTGTTCAATGTCCAATATTATATAATTTAGTTAGCCTAAACTGAGACTTTTTAGCCTAAAAAAGTTAAGTTTAGCCTTAGGTAGGATATATTATCGAACTATTTATAGAGGGCGCACTCCGCGATATGCGTAATCAGGCATTTTGTTGTGACCAATTAGCCAACATCCGGGACCTTCACCGACATCGCGAAAATGTTGCCTATACCTCTGTATGGAACGAGCGGATTGATACGGTTTTTTCTCAGTGATGCGGTCACCAAAAGTGCCCGGATTGGATTCCATCTTAATTGTCAGGTTTTCATTGATAAAAATTACGATGAACCATGCCGAATTCGACCGTAGTATACATGTGCGAGTTGTCAACATCGCGGTATTCGAGGCCCGATTTTCGCAATTTTCAACCTCATAGTTTGATAGCAGATTTGAGGTATTAGATGGTCTCAACGTAGCTTAAAACTAAAAGAAAGAGATACACCATACGGTATTTAATCTAGAAAACTTTACTTCACCTGTCAAAAAAGTGATCCATGTGGAATTTTCGAACCCCGAATAAGCTAATGTTGATCATGAGATCGCGAAAATTTGACCCGCTGGTAAATGATCACCCATTAATCACGGTACGTCACACACTCATTAGTTGTTGTTATAACGTTATAATGACATGTATTTTGAATGTAAAACTGGTATTTGGTACATTTTGGTCCAAAATAAACATGGAATTTACTGTATTTTTCACCATGTTTTTAACTAACAATACCCATCGCTAAATGGACTATTCCACTATACACGATGTGTTTATACGTCTCTGGGTGATACCATTTTCTTGTATAGGGGTGAGCATTATAAAAGATAGGTTTATTACAGAAACTCATAAATAGAACTTTCAGGAGGATGAATTTATTACTGGAAAAGGATGATTTGATTATAATATGACATGTTGACTTCAATATTTTCAAATGGTCTTTATTTATTTTTAAATATGGCGTAGCTATTGACAATGTCATTCAAATTAAAAAGTGACGACAAATGCCAAAGCCTGGTTTGAAACATTTTGAATTACAAATATTGCCGAGCAAAGCTATCAGATAATCTGTACTTGATAGGAATATATGATAAAACCCTTAGGCCTACCCTTGCATCATTCCTTGTTGACTAATTTCAATCACAGATCACTTTTTAAAATGATAATCCCAATCCCAGGAAAAATGAGGGCGGGGTCTGGGGAGCTCCATCAACAAGAAAAATAAAAGACTACAAAGCTATCAACATTTTCAGATGTTCTTTTTATTACACAGTTGTTATCTCTTTATTTATGATGCTAGTATTGCTTTATGCAACAATTTCTTAATTACAATTATTATGCAAGTCTTGAGTAAATGAGCAATGTATTCCATTGTTGAACTGGTACAAGAGTATCGTCATTTGTCTGGATACTGTCCGTCCGACTAGGGCATTTGAGAATGCACAAAGATGAAATGTTTAGAGATTTTCAGTGCTCTATTCATTGC
>CM069441.1:24542012-24727679 GCA_035610835.1 Ophiura sarsii
CTGAAGTCTAACGATATACGAAGATAGGAAATATTAAATAGTGGGCTGTAGATCCCGTGTCAGACTTGCATCACTTAAACATGGTACAATGAAGTGCTTCAAATAGTTGTTTTGCCGTTGAACAGATGCAAGCCTATTACCTAAAGTATAATTTATCCAGACAAAAGGTGCGGCGTAAATACAATTATGCTATGAATAGGCAGCTTTTATTTATTTAGCGCATTTCCAAAATGACCAATGCGCTGTACAATATATGCATAATTCTTGAGCAGCTAAGAATCATTAGGCAATTCTCATTGGTTATCAGAAAAATCGGCGACATTTATATATGACACAACTTAACTTTACGTACATTAATAAGCGTGACCACCCTTGCGCAGTGCGTGGTCACTATAATTTGCTTCTATAACGCGCACTTCTGCAGTGCATCAACTGCGATTTTCCTGCGTGCTTATGCGGCGCAGCGCATTACCATAGCGTACTCACCGCACGGAATTGGATGGACAGTTTTTGATTTATTCGATACTAACAGGGGAAAAAGTTGAAAAATGTGAGAAATTAAAGTTATAATTTTGATTAAATAAATGTCTAGAGTAGGCCTATGACTGTTTACGAATGAGAATAACGGTATTGTTTTTAGACCGTACCCGTGTTTAATATTGTCCGACATAAATGCGTTCGATAGTATTTTTTTGCGTGAAACAACTCCGCCTGCGTCGTCGTTGTTATAATACTACCGCCCGCATTTATGTCAGACAATATAACACTGGTACGGTCTAAAACAATACCTTTATTATCTAAACATAAAATACAACGAAGCCAATACACGTTGAAATAGATTGCCGCATCCTCGTGAAACACCACACCAACACCCACACGTACGTCACGAAAAACTCCATACACCCCACCCCTACACCGTACCGACACCATAGAAATCCGGGGAAAAACCATCGCACCCCACCACACATCCCATACTACTCGCAATTCAGTCTATACTATAGACATGCTAGAGGTGTGATATGTCAAATAGGAAACACGTTTAAACCCAGGAGGCTTTACATTGAACTTCTCTCCAGAGGAGCTTTTTAAAATGTGACTGTATACATTTTACCATATTTTCAATTTAATCAATCGGTATTCAAACCCTCTGAATGTAATTCGAATATATCCGCAAAATATCCCTACAAATAATTAGATTGTATGGAGATCATGAAGATTCTAGAAGTCGCGAAAACAACATCTTTTGTGAACATCTTAAATGGATATCTTCCAATCTCACGCGTTTGTGCAAATTTAATCGTAGGCTTTGACCAAAATAGACGCCGAAAACAACATTAACATTGATTATATTGCTTCAAACCAAATTCATTTCTCCGATGAGGTGACCGAGTTCGTGTCTGCACTTTTAAGGGACACCATTACGCCAATACAGCTGAATTGAGTGAAATAGAAATATATTATAGACTGTAGAAATATCAGTATATATCATACAAAGAATATCAATTTATTTCACTTTGCAACTGAGCAATGCAATGGCAGTTAGGCAAAAGGGAGCAAATTAAAAATTCATAAAATTCTGAAGATACAGGTCAAATCCAGTTCATGCTGGGGCATACAATGAAATGTTCCTAGCGATGTTTTATGGTGGAGTTACAACGGTAAGTGTCTCAGATGCCCTTAAGATAACACTTTGCGTTGTCACGGGGCCTGAAGAAATAATGATAATTTTGTTTGAATCATAATATTAGTCAGAAGTGTGCAGACGGTAAAGACAACTGCTGGCGCCAAATCAAACAGCTCAGACCAGATTTGCATCAGCAAAGTGGAATACATTTCCATTTTTATGTCGATTTGAAATATGGGTCAAGCACTCAAAGACAAATGTTTAAAACATAGTTAAAGCTGTTTGTCTTTAAAGTTAATTGATTGTAGTCAACGATATGGTCCCGTGGCTTCGTACTGACCCATTGACCGTATTTCAATGAGTTCGCACTTGCAAACGTGATATGTAAAACACAACAAAATCGGTCTATCTTTGATCAGCTTGTGATTTTATCAACAATTTTGATTATACCAGTCAGGTCGATTCATCATAAAATTTCTCTGAATCAGAACAATGTATTTCTGATAAATTTCTTTTAATTAGGGATTTACATTCGTAATATCCAACGCACACGATTTGGTGCACAATGGTTGTAAATTGGCGTATAATGTAGACTTTCCAGCCACAGGGTGTCCCAGAAAGACGTATACTGTCTTTGATAAACATAGTAAAAACAACAGTGCATCTCCACCAAATACCTGCAATATACTAGTGGATATGTCCCTTACTTATTCTTAAATATAATAGACACGTTGTCTAATTGTTTTCATCCATACACGATTTAACAAATGGGAATGAATTTGTCCCAATAGCTGAAACACCGAGTGCTCAAAACTAAGATCTAGATATATACTTTAGAAAACACAGGATATAAACTAACATGCTTCGTTGGTGAAACAGTAGTAGAGAAATCTCGATGTTGACACCATAGCCGGGGCTGCGATGCAATGACATTTCGATGTTGACACCATAGCCGGGGCTGCGATGCAATGACATTTCGATGTTGACACCATAGCCGTGGCTGCGATGCAGTAACATCTCGATTTTAACACCATAGCCGTGGCTGCGATGCAGTAACATCTCGATGTTGCCACCATAGCCGTGGCTGCGATGCAGTAACATCTCGATGTTGACACCATAGCCGGGCTGCGATGCAGTAACATCTCGATGTTGACACCATAGCCGGGCTGGGATGCAATCTCGAGCGAGCGTATTAATTACTCAAGTGTAAATACTAAAACAATGTGGACACTTTTTCAATTTGCAAAGCGGGATGGCTTTGTCATAATATCATGTTTTAGTGCGATTTACTTCCATAAAATGTGTACATAGAGAGTGAACAACCCGTCTATACATTACTCAAAATAGAGGACATTACAGA
Organism: Ophiura sarsii; assembly: GCA_035610835.1. Lineage (NCBI taxonomy): Eukaryota > Metazoa > Echinodermata > Ophiuroidea > Amphilepidida > Ophiuridae > Ophiura > Ophiura sarsii. The sequence continues at coordinate 24,544,997 of CM069441.1, forward strand.
CACAGACCGGAAGTTCATACATTATATGGTCATTGGCATCAAATACCGACCGCTTAACATGCAAATATCGACGACCATTTATAATGAGAAGGTTTTTTAACATCCGATACATATCAAATTTAGTCTTTTTAAAGAAAGCTACTCCGAACATGTCTCAAATTAAAAACATGCCATTTCATTCGGAGTCGGTGAATAATTAAACTTTTAATATCATGCGATGATGATTTTATTTTCTATAAATAATCGACCATGAGTGGTGGTGATGATGAACGTCGGTGCAGCTAATTCTAAAAGATCAAAAATGACTTTTATCTGACCGGAAGTTGTTTATCACTATCGCCGCTATTAATATTAGCGTGATATATATAAGCTACATTGTCATTATGTTCCGGTTAATGCCATATATGTCATTTCACTCATCACATGACCTGTTGTTTTCTTTCACCAGTATCATCAACTGGTTCCCATTGACATTGCAGTTATTTATAAGGTTTTGTCCATTGATACAAATCCAATTGCATGTATATACAATGTAATACAATGTACTTCAGTACTGTGCTCGGTCTTTTGGTTTCCAGAATGGTCCAATAATTTCTTAATGAAACCAGTATTTTGTAAAAGATCATCGATGCCACGTATGTTTTCCTATATTACACTGTGAGATACCGGACAACCTTGCTTGGTAATACATTTCGCTTGCGGTTTGGTGGTAGCATTTACTATAGATGTCGCTCCCTACGGAGCGACAGTATCGTAATGCATTCTGGGATATCTGCTCTTGCTTGAGACCGTATCATTTCATGTCGATCAAAAACGCATTGATCGGGGGAGATAAATGAACATATTGATGAACAGCTCCAACTGATAATCAACTGATCTCTTCATTGAGTTAATTGCATGCTTGAGGTTTCATGAACCTGTCATTGGCATTAATGAGTTTTAATGACATGGTATGCAGTGTAATATCATTACACCGACCGCTTGCTGCATTGCTCGCTGGTTTTACTAGGGCAATGTCCTGAGAAAAAAGTTACAGTACCAGCATGAATATTATCAGCTCACCACGTCGCTTTTAAACACATTTAGCATATTATAGTCTGCTTATTGAAGCTAGTGAGCATCTTTCAAATCTATGCTCAATGAAGATACACTGTTTGGTACAACTATTTTCTGAAGATGACAGAATATTATGATGATTCACGAGCATGTGGTATAAGTAACTTATTGCTACTGCTATCATCTGAAGATACTCGTTTTGGATTAACTTATCTTTTGAATACAGCAGAAAGTTATTGTAACTGCTATGTAAAGATCGCATTTACTTATGGACACAATGTCAAGAAAGATTAATTAAAGAGAGCAATCGTTCATTGAGTTGCCATAACTATCTTCTGACAATAATGTTTACTTTATTTCACTATTGCTTCTGAATGTAGCAGTAATTTATTTACTGTCAGTCATTTAAAGACAGCAGTAACTTATTAAGATACTATCTTCTGAAGATAGCAGTAACTAAGGGGCACGACGATCATCTGAAAATAGCAGTGACTTACTTCTGAAGATAGCAGTACTTTTTAATGGGATTACAACCTTGTGAAGATAGCAGTGACTTATTGGTATCCTATTTTCTGAAGATAGCAGTGACTTATTGGGATACCATCTACTGAAGATAGCAGTAACTTATTATGATATTATCTTCTAAAGATAGCGGGGACTTATTTTGATACTATCTTCTGAAGAGAGCAGGGACTTATTGTGAAACTATCTTCTGAAGATAGCAGTAGTTTATTGTGATACATCTTCTGAAGAGAGCAAGGGCTTATTGGGCTACTATCTTTTGAAGAGAGCGGGGACTTATTGTGATACAATCTTCTGAAGGGTGCAGGGACTAATTGTGATACTCTCTTCTGAAGATAGCAGTGACTTTTTGGTGGGATTAAAATCTTCTGAAGATTGTAGTAGCTTATTGTGATACTATCTTCTGAAAAGAGCAAGGACTTAATGGGAGACTAACTATAAAGTAGAAATTTATACGGGGGCAATTGCATTTGAAGCTTATGTTTAAAGAGCATGGTTTGACATTAATATTCGTTATGTAGGGAAAGGAATATGGATAAGATTGCCTCGTCTTGCTTCGAATTATAACTCACAAGAATACATTATATAATACAAATATTGATTTGGTTTGCGTTTCTATCATAAATATACCGAATATTGAATAGCCAACCTAGCATCCATGCACCATTCGATGTTATAGCTTCTACACAAACATTGGAAAGTAACTTGTTCCCCTCCGGAATATTGTTCATACACCAGCCCGTGTAAGACACACAAAATAAATTGATTTTATTTCCATGGATTTTTGGCGGCTACATACATGAAGCATTCATCGAACATTGTTATTGTAAGAAGTATGAGTACAAGAACATAATGGTGCGTATCAGTACGTGCTCGAACAATCCAGAATTTCTGATTCTTTAGGCTGACTTTAATCAATGAAACTACACAAGTAATAAGCTGAGTTATCTGCATGTTCATGCTTGTTCAGGGCTAGTTAAAGTTAATTGTATCTTAACACAGGATTCTTACGCCTTAAATGTTAGTTCAATTGAAATAATCTGTTAAATGGGGGTTTTTTAAATATGTTTTACATCAGTTTAAAAGAGCGTTACTACGGGATGAATTTACACCCAATTTAGGCATGTCAACACAGTGCATAACGCTACAAATAACGCCAGAAATTAAGTTTGTCGATCGTTTAGTTTGCGGACATAAATGGAAACATATCTATAGATACGGGATGCTCAGGACCAATTTGAAGCTAAAATGTTAGATCTAGATACAGTATGGCCTATATTAAAATGCGTCCGTCGATAGTCGCGCCCGGGGTTACAATCTCGAATTTCAAGCCATAGTCGGCTCCTGCCCCTTAAAATTCCCAAATGGTAATTCAAGATCACGATGGTTTTTGTTTACAGTAACATACTGTTATAGCCGTTTCTGAAATTAACTAGCAAAAATAAAACATGCCCGGGAGGTATGCCGGTATGTTCAGCTTCAACTCAGGTGACTGGGAGGCGTCGTCTTGAGAATGATAATCCAATTATAGGGATGCAGCGAATGTTCCGGCACAGAAGACCATTAAGTCTAAACACTACTTTTCATTAACACTGAACCATTTACGTGCGTAAGACATACAAGCATTGCAAACATCTTTGTACAGTTAACTGTATCGATAGCGCTTGGAATTTGCAGGTTTACCAGTGCGAGTTTTCATTTACAGAAAAATACTTTCATAAAATTATCTTTTGTTTTACATTTCTAAAATCAAGTGTATTAAATTAAGTTCCGTATGCAACCTATTTCCATTGCTGGCGCATATTGAGGTAAATTTAATTCAATTTATTTAGCAATATGATAACAAATTAAATTAAAATAAAACAACATTGTTAGAAAACGCTGAGGAGCCCTAAGACAAATACTGACAAGCAAGCTTATATAGGTGGAGCATCCTTAAACAAGGCAAATTATATTAATTCATTTAGAGTGCGGGAAGACAAAGCAATTCTGTATTTTATCATAATTTACATTATATAAAACGTTAATCTTTTTAATATTTACACTTCCTAAAGTTTTTCAAATAAATACTATTCATCGTCCTTCCCAGTGAATGTTATGGGGCTCGTGTATGTGGTATTCTAAATGTCACGCATCACAATGTTTACACAATTCGGTGACATCTTTTGGCACAATGTGGCGTTCGTGCTTACCATGGAAGTAACAGACTGTCTGTTACTTCTATTTGCTTACGGACTTTTAGATACAAATATAGGGCGTGTCAAAAAAGTGTCCCATGTGAAACATGAATTTTTTTTGGCCATGAAAAAATATAAGAAATTGTACGTGAAATAGTAATAATCATGTTTAGCAATCCACTTCCTGTTTAAAAGTGGCCAAAGTGGGATTCACACTCTTGTTACTGTATTGATCATATCTCGAGAATTATATGATGGGGCGGAATATGATCATGATGATGGGATGAAGTTATTTGATAAAAGACTAATACTAGGACTTACAACCACTACAAACAAACATGGGATGTATTTTTAATTCTTTTGTCCTTCATGGGACACTTTTTGACACACTCTGTATAAAGAGAATAGGAAGGTGGAGTCGTCGTAGCCATGATAAAGTATTCACTTTTTATTTCACAGAATAAACTTCAAACGACATCAATCTTGAACACTTACGATGAATGATGGATCACGATGATCTCGGATCTACGGAGCTTAAAAACCACGGTTTGAAAAGGTATCAAAATGAATCTTTAAAACATGATCGAACCCAATATCAGTCTACATGCTACTGACATGATCGAACCCAATATCAGTCTACATGCTACTGACATGATCGAACCCAATATCAGTCTACATGCTACTGACATGATCGAACCCAATATCAGTCTAAATGCTACTGACATGATCGAACCCAATATCAGTCTACATGCTACTGACATGATCCAACCCAATATCAGTCTACATGCTACTGACATGATCGAACCCAATATCAGTCTAGATGCTACTGACATGATCAAACCCAATACCAGTCTACATGCTATACTGACATTAATCGAACCCAATATCAGTCTACATGCTACTGACATCAATCTTGATGGTTATCTGTCTGGCACACAGCACAGACTTCGACTCAGCCGTGCCCATGGCGATTCAGCACCTCAGCAGACAGCAGACGAATTTTAAGTATCCTAATCGTTCACGAAAAAGATCATAAAAGATATATATAAATAGTAAGTAACCGTTTCCAAAGGTTAGAAAAACACATTTTGGTTTACGTTCATTGGAAATTCATATTCGCATATACTCTTTGTCAAATACTCGGTTTATTTGTTTTTGACTAGGCACCAATCAGGTTGCGCGAAAATGTGGTTCGAATCCGAACCCATCATTACAAGTCCTATCGAGTTTCCACCGTGGTCCCAAAATGGTAGCAGCAGCTTCATTTCCGATTAAGTAAGTAATGACACTAGTATTGAAACAAGGTCTGTACACAGTACACATACTAAATCGTGTATAAAGCAATCAATTTGAAATGTTATGATAAAAAGAACAACAAGTATGCCATTGTCGTATGCTGTCGACATGTCTCGTATATGTGTATACTCGGTCTGTCGTTCTGTCTGTTTCTATTTTTGATTAAAACAGGCATTCGTGCATTTGTAAACCAGCCTATTCGTGTTTGAGAAACAATGCATGCTTCTATAAAGTTAGCTTCTACAGGAGGACCCATATATACGATTGGTAGCAATACTATGTAGTTCTACTTAGTTGACCTTGCATTTACGATGATGAAAAAAGTCTCTCTATAAGGAACGTGAGACAGGCTTATTTCTTTCGATCACGTGAAGGTTTTGGCTGGGCAAATGAAACTGTGTATCCATCCATGCACTCACTACTGCCACGTTTTATACTGCACGCTCTGCTCTATGGCAGATAATTTGGCAGGCAATATTAAAAGACGATCTCATCTCAACTGAGGTTGTCACTGATAGTACCCGTATACCTTCCAGCGTATAAATACAATATCCTCGTATCATGGTTAGGTAGTTCCCCTTTTTAGATGACGGAATCTTTACCACGCGCGAACTTAATCCAAAATTGTGGCAATGAACGATTTTCAATCAAATTGTTTGATAACATTTATATACGAATTACCCAGAGAGTTTTATAAAGGAAATTAATATTACGGAAGAATAAAACTAACAGATATTTCAAATAACCTTCATCTACGGGACTATAATATAAGGTGACTTGATTTTAAAAGCCAATCGCTACGACCGATTGAGGACGGAAGTAGACCTGTTTAGTGTTGCTTATGTTGTGGTAGTTTGGAACACATGATATCCGTACTGTAATCCAAACAGGTTCTCACTTTAAAGACATGGTAAGTGAGCGCCCTCTATATAGTTTTTTTCTTGCCAATGCAGATTGTTTTGTTGAATAACCACGTTGCATTTTGCAGTAATTCAACTAATGATTTTGATTAGTAACAAAGCGATACTAACAATAATTACTTCAAGGTGCCCATGTAATTTTGTAGAGATACGTAGGGTTCAGGCTGAAGATTTCGTGGATATCTTAGTTGTCGAGAAAGGTGGTTTTAACACTAAGTGGGATTCATAGCAGCACAGCTGACACCGAAAAACATTGCATGAACCAATGTGACATTCCTGGACCGTTAAAGTCAACATAGGGTATTGCAAGTAAAGGAAGCCATTTAACAAAACAGATATGAAGCGGTCTTCGCCAAGAAATAGCCTTGGCACACTACAAAGGGATAACCACCCACGGCCTCCTCGCTCATTCATCAGATTTGCCATGAAGACCATGGCATTGTGCCCCTCTTGACTGGTACGACATGTACAACCCTGCCGCGCTTGTCTGATTCAGCTAGAATGCTAGATGTTCCAATAAGGAAAAATAATATGGACACATGAATCGTTTTCAGAGGCAGACTTGGAATTAGAATCCTTTGATTTGACGGCACAAGGCAATCAAGCTTAAGACAAACTTCAAACTTTTAATATAACGAAATATGTACAAATATCGTAAATCATATCAAAATATTGGATTTGCTCTATAAATAGCATATTCATAGACATACCGGATGCTAAGCTGCCAATATCCGCAACGCCTTGGTACATGTATGTATGACAAATGTTAAGCATTTGCATATCGTTTTATTTCCTCATGTTGCCCGTATAAGCGACCAAGGAAATAAGGGCAGATGACCCTTTCAAATAGATTCAGAAGCTGTGTTTTTTCAATAATTTTAGTTTAACAGTTTTCGAGCGAGAATCGCACATTTCAGTAAAAGGTGTTTTTGTCGTTGGTTTTTTCCCAGAAATATTTTTAGGAATTGTTTTTTTTACATAATGAAAAATAGAAGAAGAAGAACAACAAAGAGTATTTTCCGAAATACGAATATTCCATACATTGATACCAACTGTGCTTATAATACATGAACTAACTATTTTCGAATTTCTAAAATATCTTATAAAATCAAAGTATAGAATATTAATCATTCACTTAAACATGCTTAAAATCTTGATATTTCAAACCAAGCCCGTCGTTTCCGGAATATGCTGTGGAAATAGATGGGTTGGTCCGGATTTGTAAAGCAATCTTTACTGACCTCTCATCGAGTTATATTTCGTGTGTCGAGGAAAAGCCGTTTATTTAATACAGACTGGCTGGGAATGTCAGCTATGCGCGCGCGAAAACAGTCTCGGAATTTGGTTTAGTACATGTACTCTCATCTCACTAAACTTCAGGCCAAGGCAACGGAAAAAAACGCGCCTGTTCTACGAGCAGACGACAATTTGATCTCAGGTAGAGTCAGTTGAGCAAACTTGATTTCTGGAATTTATCTATTTATTTTTTAAGGTCTGCTAAAAAATTAATCTATTTGAGAGAGAATTTTTATATTATTTTAAAACAATACCAAACATCTTCAAAATTGTCACATTATTAAATATTTTTTCACAATATTTTGAAAATTGTTGAATTTTCAATAATTGTTTTTCCAAAAATATTCAACAAAATCTTTAAAATTGTCAAAAATCTTTCAAAGTTATCAATATATTAGATTTTCGAAATTTTCTAAAAATAGAGAAATCTTAAATTTAAATCAATAAATGGATCGATCGAGCCCGTATGACAGTTTTCTTTGGTCTTAGCGCGATTGCATGTAAGGAATGCTGTTGTCAAAGTGTTGTCATGGGCATTTCTCGCTGCTGCATCATCGGTTCGTTAAGGATATATATGTAGAGACATGTGATTGCTCCAGGGAAATATATAACGCAGCACTGATTTATAATAAGCACTCGAGTGTACCTAGCTATTTTGTTTTGCCAGCTTATACACACAAATCTTGAGCTCTCGCGTAATTGTTGTGTCGTCTAGTCTAGTCCGAGGCAAGACCTTTGATTTCTAAATGAGGCTTTTCTATAAAAACATCGGAAAAGAGATGGAATCTTCCTAGAAATACAGCGTATTATTTTTAAGAAATCATGACTTATCATCGGGAATTCCTTGTACGTTATTAAATCAACGAAAGACATTTTGATCATTATCATCTTCAGTAGATAGCATATAATTTTGACGGTACTGCACCAGAATTGGTGATTGCTATCTTCGGTAGATAGTAAACAACATCTTGAATCTATATCTTGAATCGTCTGACGATTGCGTTAAGCATGAAACTCAGAGTAACGACTCCCTTTCTCGAAAGGTCTAAACTTTGAATTTTTATATATATATATATATATATATAGGAAATTTGATAATAGTTCTCGCATATGAACGTGTGTGGTTAACTATAAATTTGTCAACATTTCGAAAGATATTGTTTTATCATTTTTTTTATTCAAAAGAGAATTGATAAATGCAATCTTCAGTAGATAGCAAATTATAATTGAAGATAATTGCTATCTTCAGAAGATAAGAAAATTAATTCGACGATTTTGAGAATATTGTTAGGAAATGATAATTTCAGATATAGCAAATCATTTGGGGATTATCTCAAAAGTTCTGGGACATTCGTCAGTTGGTATAGATAGCAAACAATATATATACACTCAGCAAAAGAAGTTCTTGGACACTTAAATTAAATTAATATTTAATAGAATATATATAATTATATATATGATTATATATATATAATTGTATATCAAAATAAGCAGAAAGTAATCCTCTAACAGCTTAACATGGAATTTAGACATGATCACTCATGCATGGCAGATCCCATTCACTTGACAATGGCAAGAAGATTGCAAAAAATTGGATAATGCCTCCATTCAAATGACTGTAAATGCTCATTTCTTGCAATTTCCTTTTACGCACCTTACCATTGCTTAATGAATGTGCTCAGCCATGCATGAATGCGTACATCTTAATTTCATACAGACATGATAGAGAATTATTGTCTGCTTATTTTGACATGCAATTGTTTAATTTATATTAAATACTTATGTGAAATATTTGAACTTCAATGAGTGTCCAAGAACTTCTTTTGCCGAGTGTATATATATATATATATATAAAAATAAAATGTCATGAACATCGAATCGATTTCATGGTTAGACTATCTTTCGAATCAAAGTGCTCAATTCCAATAAAGGAAGAGCTATATAAAAATTCAAAGTTTAGACCTTCCGAGAAAGGGAGTCGTTACTCTGAGTTTCATGCTTAACGCAATCGTCAGACGACAAGGATACTGATTGTGTGACTGGTCTAAACTTTGAATTTTTATATAGCTCTTCCTTTATTGGAATTGAGCACTTTGATTCGAAAGATAGTCTAACCATGAAATCGATTCGATGTTCATGACATTTTATGTTATGCTCCTGACTTTTTATCAGTTGAGCACTTTTAAGCTATCTCGAAGCTTTTAGACCGGTCCTGAGAAATGGTCTGGTTGGCTTATGGGCTAGAGAAGTGTGATACACTTTTAGTGATTAAACACCATTGAAAGTGTATGCATCCTAATCTAGTCCAGAGTTAACCAGTCACACAATCAGTATCCTTGTCGTCTGACGATTGCGTTAAGCATGAAACTCAGAGTAACGACTCCCTTTCTCGGAAGGTCTAAACTTTGAATTTTTATATATATATATATATATATATATATAAAAGTCATTTTTCATCTACGATATATATAATATATACTTGTAGATAAGACTCTCTGAGTCTGGCTATCTTCATGCAATCAAATAGTGCTCAATGCTATGCAGCAGAGCGTGAATAAATTAAAGTTGCTACATAAAGTTTCATGCTACTGCATTCGTCAGGCAATAGCATGAAACTTTGACTTTATATATTATTTGCAAAATACTTCGATTATGAATGCGCCGATATGTAGATGCTGCTTAATAGGCCTACATGTATATGGCTCATTCCATGAAGTTGGGGCATTTGTTAAAATAGCAGAATTTGGTACTTTAGGCAGCTTATAAACTGTTTTACTCTATGTGTATATCAAATTTTTTTAGTGTCCAAAAACAGTACTAGGTTATAGTATTGAGCCATGAAAAGAAAGAAAAAAGAATCGACCCTTCCTTGAAGAAAAAATAAATAAAAAATGAGGTGGTGTCCAAGACCATTTTTGCTAAAAAACGTGACATGGAAAACACAACAATTAATATGAGTTTTATGTAAGCAAAACTATCATAGAATTGCTTGGAAATCGATTTGATTAATAAAAGATACATGTATTCATAGTTTACTGACCAAAACACCTCGTCACGCTGGACTGATTTTTCACCCAAGCAACATGAAAATTGCCTTTCCGATGCTACGCACGGTGTCCACAAAATATACACGTGTAGCATCGGGAGTTTTCATTGCTGAATGGGGGTAGTTCTCTATCATACATTTTTAAATTATATTCCAAAATTAAGAGCATTTATCAATTGAAAACTATTGCAAATGAGAATAAATTTCATGAAGACCATTCCATATATTCATGAAAAGTATACCGTGCCGTGTGCATGGTGTCCTAACCATAAAATGTAGCATCGTGATAAACATCCTATGCAATTTGTGGTTATCCCCCCTGGAGATAAATAAAACATTCCATATTTCTTTTTGTAAGGATAGAGGTCAATAGCTATCAGGTTTGTTTGGAATTTGCCACATGTGGGCTAGTTTTATCAAGGTATCAGTCGCTGGTGTCCCGTTGTAGCATCGGGACTTTTATGTAGCATCAAAATGTAAACATTGGATAGTTTTGTGAATGGTAAGTGCGATTGTAATTATTTCTTAATGTTGCTTGTATGTCTGTATTTATTAATGCATTTTTATTGAAAGGGAAACACTGAATCAGAATTTCTTTTCATGTTATGATATTAATTTTGAGTCACGGACGCCATAATAATTTGGCGTCCATGTAGCATCGGGCATAGCATGGGCAATATTTTGCATTGGGTATCATTATAGTTCGTTGAAATTGTAATTTTTTTGTAGAATCACATCATTAATAAACTTTGAAGTTAATAATGAATTAGTTTTTGCTCTTTTAATGCTAATAATATAGCTTACCAATACGATGCTACATGGACACCATGTCCATGTAGCATTTCATAAAATTTGCCTAATTAGACTAAAACAATTACCCCATTCGAAATTATCCATCACCCAAAACATTCAAAACATTACCTACATTTTACTACACTTTACAGAAAAAAAGGCATATTATGAGAGATGTATATCTAATGAAATATATTAATACACAATGCTACATGGACACCATTTCCATTAGCATTTCACTGAATTCACAATAAACATTCCCTTATTTTAGTTTTATTTACTATAAATAAAACAAATAATTGTAAATCATTTAAGTTCTCTATCCTTTGCTATTCTTTTTCATGTTAAATGAATAATAAATAAAATACTCCAGCATGATTTTAATATAAATATTTTCCTGCAACACAAAAAGTGCAACATGAATAAATAATCTACTCCATCAATACACAATGTTCCATGAAGATACTAAGCCATAGGGTTTATTTTGTTTTGCTTTGCAGGTTCTTGACATTAATTCAGAAGACAGTTCTATCGTCCTGGAATTTATGGAGATGAAGACAAGGAACCCATCATTTTCAAAAACTAGTACCTTTCCTAAGAAATCCATCATGGCAATTAAATTATTTTTTTGCAAACTGACTTTTTAAGTAATCAAACTTTTCAATCATCTTTATCAATAATAGAGGATGATTCAATCAGAAACGAGCAAAGAGACTAAGATCACAAAGGGTACTTTAAGAACAACACTGCATGAAGTTTGTTTCAGTGGACATCTTAAGTTTCTTTGATCAATGGTGTATTGTTATTGTGTAATTGTAAGAAATGGTGTATGTGTATCATAGGTAATTATGTTTTATGCTTCATGGCAGGTTATCTTTTTGTGTAATTTGTAGTTTTACAATCCATGTTATTAATTTTATCGTGTGCTTATAACATAAAAAGTTAACATCATAGTACATCCTCTCTATTGATCTGAAAAAGATGCACCTGTTCAAGCTGTTCCAAATATTTTAGGGCACGGTGTCCATGTAGCATCGTAATACTTAAGTACACAGAAAAGGTAAATTTTACATGAACAGTGTTTAGATAAATTTCAAGCAATTCACTCTGTGTATCTACTTGATATGATGAACAAGTAGACAAACCATTCACACTCAAATAATTGTAACAGTATGAATAGTCTTATTATTAACAATGTTACAAGACGCGGTGTCCATGTAGCATCGGTAGTGCATTTTATAACATTATACAGGTAAATAATACTTCATATACTTACTTTATGACTATAATGTAATCAATGTGCATGGTTTATAGAGTACTTTACATCAAACAAATATTGATATGTACTTTATTTAAATTCATTATACAAATTGCAAAATAAAGAGTCACTTTTCAATGAGTTTTTACATAAAACAGTTAATCTACGATGTCTTGTTCGTTGAGTTATGTTCAACCTAGACAAATCTGGTTTCTTTTCATGTATTTGTGGTTCCAAGTAGTTAATTGAGGTATAGAAACTTGGCCCACATCTTAAGCTAATTTATTAGAAAATGATATGGAAATGGGAAATGGTGTCCATGTAGCATCAGGATTTTTGGAAATGTCATCCAACTGTTGAACATGTGCGGTTATTTTACACCAAATGTTACTTTAAAAAAAAAAGTTCTACATTGGACTTTGGTAAATGTAGAACCTAAAAAAGAAGAAAGAGTTGGAAAATATCCATTTTGAAAATTTCACTTGGATGTCACATAATATGCCCCAACTTCATGGAATGAGCCATATACTTCCCAAGAATGTTATGATTATTTTACAGTTTTTAGTAAATGTTTATAGCTTCTGTTTTTACAATCAATGTGATATCAATACACGATAAACAACAGAAAACCTCCACTACACTAAATCCAAGTTTTGAAATATAATTATTCAGCAAAGTAATCGAGCAATATTACATACCGTTTCAAATAAAGAGCATGTTATAATACATGTCACCCGTGTGCTAGACACGTTGCTTGTGTATCGATTATTTAGTGCGTCACGTATAGATTAAGCAATGTTTTAATACGCTCAATTAGCCTATTAATTTATAAATAAGACCATTCGGACCAAGGGTTTTTAAGGTTATCCTGCTATAAAATTAAGTCAGCGGCCACCGTGCGTGCTATCTAATGAAGATAGTAGCCTCGATGACGTATTTAATTTGCTAACACGTAATGAGGTGTATATGAATCGGTTGGAAGAGCGTCATGCGATGTGACATTTCGGAGGCAGTCTACCGATGTCCAATCTAATTGAGATGGCAGAATGAAAGTTCATATTCGGCATTAAGCTGGGTCTAAAAAAGTGTTTGTCATTGTGGATGTATTATTGACTTGAAATGTCTGTACATAGTTGTGATGACGTCGCTTATAATACACTGCAGAACAGATTACTTGCAAACTAATTGAACGGTTCGGAGTATAGATGTTCATAGAAATGTATAATGAAAAACGTACAAAGGATGGAAGCTAGTCCAGATCCACTAGTCAATTCTTGCCAATTCTTGTGTAATAATGAGAAAAATCCTATCAATTCTTGAGTAATAAGGAGGAAAATCCGAAGATAAGATTGAATTAATAACATATATATAGCAAGAGAATCATCTTTGACTGATCACCCTGTATAGGTCAATGACCCCTAGTGACCCATATGACATGTCACCTTTAATAACCGTACAACCTACCAAAAGCAAAAGTATCACCTAAATGTATAATAGAAATATAATATTTATGTGTACATTTTGTTGATCCACCCTCTATATAATAGACTTGTGAGGATAGTATTCGACTAGACGCTTGATGGATATCACCTTGCCGTCCTATATTACAATTATGATCCATACGTTATATAAACCAGGATGGATGCAAACATATATCAGCACTCGGATTTTATTTACGTGATCATAAATTTAATCCAAGTAACTACATTATTATAGCTCTGAAATTAGATTGCCATAGTTATTATATTAAATATCGATGATTATTTATATTGATGATATTTTTTTTGTGGTAAATTGGAACCATGTATCATGTATGTCATCTGTATTCATAAATATTCCAGTTATTTCTGGTGTATCATTTGTCTGGGCATATTAACTAGGTTATGTTACGATGTCAATTGATGGATGCAATAGATACTGGCGACTTTTGATTCGGATGACAAATCAATGTACATCTGAAACAATGCACCAGCTAATAATAAGACAGACCGTCAAATAAGCTTAAGAAAACTGCTTACCATGCATGTATACGTATGTTTTTTATTTTATTTAACCAACATCTAGCGTCTGTGACAGGTTTCAGTTACTAAAAGTGACCGAAAATGTGCTTGTGTTGTGTGGATCAGAGTAGGCTACTAAAAGATTAAAGATGGTCAGATTACCACTTCCGGTACATTTGACCCTTTGTGACCTTTAAATGACGCACCCATTAATGATGTTTTACGGTAATGGAAAGACGTCGTGAGCTAGACTGTTCCTATTGTAGTGCCAAAGTTATATTTGACATTATCGAATTCCTAAATGCTTCTATTTAACCACTTGGGTTATTTCATTTGCTATGGCATCTCTGAATTTCTGAAATAGATGTTTGAGCAACATTTCACAAACCTGTAATATAATATTGCCTCACATTAGTATGAGTTGGCGATACAATTATGAACCACATCATTAAGTAAAGCTTCAATCAAGTGCGCATTTGGTCTTGATTGAGATAATACTAGCCTATAATACTGTAATTTGAAGGCAAATCACGTTGCAATCTTATCACGAGAATCCGTATTGACGATATATGATCTGCGTCGCTCAGAGATAGCATGAAAGATACATGGGCATTTGAGACACACGTGTGACGTCAGAGAGTAAGCTGCAGGCTAGGAGTCATACGTCATTGAATACACCCACTATAGGCTCTTAACTATATGAAATGATCCGCATAAGGTAAAAATAGCTATATCTTAATATTGTTTCCTATGGCATTGATATATCATACAGACCAATTTGAAATTGAGATATGTATTGCAATGTTCAGACCTGGCTATAATATAGATATTATCATGATTTAATATAGTACATATATATAACAGGCAGGGTATATAGCCGGCCGTAAGGTCTGCAGGTGGCGTAACTAGGGTACTCAAATAAGGGGCCATGAGGGGGACAGGCCTGTGATCAGGGGGCACAATATGACAGACTATTTTTGGTTAATAAACGGATATAGTTTGTCGTCTCATAGGGGGGGTGGGGTGGGCGTCAGGGCGAAAGCCTTCTGGCAGGGGGCATTCCCCCTTTAGATAGACACCCCTGAAGGTCTGCAAGTCCACTTAGCCTCATTTTCGATGCAAGGCTGGCTATGCTTGATAATGACGCTTTTCTCTGCATGGTTATCTTGATCGTCAGGTTGAAGCCCGAGGGTTGAAGTCCAGTATCTCGCTTGAGAATGGCCCGTCTTAAAGTATATGAGCTTAGGTCTCCCAACAGCTTCCAAGTTTCCACCTTCCATGTTTTAGGGTCCATTGATAAAGTGTTGACACTGACTCATGTTGTCCATTTGCACTTCTATTCTCTGTATTACCTTGGCAATCTTGTTAGCAATCATGAATTGTCAAATAATCAGAAATGATTTAACGACAGGAATCCATAACAATTCAAGAAGTTTAGTACACCACACCGTCGGATAACTTTATTGGTCGAGCGTTTGTCAGATCCGGCTCTGACTTCATCAGGACTGACCTTACTTGTGACTTGATACTTGTCGATTCGGATCCGTAGTCTTGATTCTAACCCATTGGATCGACTATCAGATATGCAGTGGCGTAACCAGAGGGGGAATTCCCCCTGCCAGAAGGCTTGCCCCTCATGATGCCCCCCCCCCCCCCCCACCAAATGAAATGACAAACTCTATGTATACCTATGTATACTTAAAACAAGGTCAGATATGCCCCCCCCCCCCCACCGACGACATGCCTGTCCCCCCCCCCCCCCCCCCCCAATTGAAGACCCTATAGTTACGCTACTGCGGATATGAATCAATTAAGATTGTTGATAGTTAGAGAGCCAACCACTAGCTATACTAAAAATCCCCTCAAAAATGAACGTACGTTTTTAACATTTTTAAAACGTTTGAATTCATGCATAAAATGCACCGAAGGAGGACAGAAATAGTCAGCCACGATTTCCATTATCATTACATTTTTAATATCAACTGACTGAAAAATGTTAGTGTTAAGAACGCTTATATACGATTAAGGTATGTAACTGGAACATATGCCTAAAGCTTTCCCATTAACATTTTATGTTGTCACATTGTTCAATTTAATAGACGACATCTATTTTTGTTCAACCAATAAATGATTTGGAATAATTCATACGTTTTGAGAAACACTGTAAAACTCGAGAACTAGCATAATTATGAAAGGAACTTAATCTTAGCCATCTCAATCTAATATGGCTCTACAGGGTATATCAACATCTACATGTACAGACCAGTAAATAACATGGTTTACGTTTCAATACGTTATAATATTATTGTCAACATAGTAAATAATCTATCAGTCAATAGCAAAGTTTAGTTTGGTAATCCATTTAATTCTAGCACAAATCAATACTGCAAGGCTAAAAAAATCCGCAAAACAGATGCATACATATTCAGTGCAAATTAAAAAAGTTTTGTTAAATAGTTCTCGAACCCATGATGGTTCATTGAGTTACAAATCGAGCACTTTCATGTTACTCGACTGTTACTGTGTGAATTCCCATTGTACAAACTGTTACTGTGTGAATTCCCATTGTACAAACCAGTAAATGACATGGTTTACACAAAGTTCGCTAGTTTTCTTATTTTTTATCGGATTGATTTCATATTTTCAGGATATCATAATAATTAATTGGGCTTTACATTGAGACTGGTCATGGTCCAATGATTATAATAATAATTACACCGTCATGAAACAGAGTCCTAATTTTTTTGATATACCCTGTATGTAGCAATCGGAAGATAACCAATTTTGACAGATATCTCAAACCAACCCCAATATGTATCTACTTTATTATAGATTATTATACTGTTTGTCGAACATTTTTTACCGATTGTGAAGCTCATCCGTACAAAATGTAGTTTGCTCGGTTCCAAAACATACGTTTAAGATTAACAACATTTGACATAATAATTAGATAAAATTAGTAGACGAATTCCAATCTTGCACACATCTTTCATCATCTCTCTTTATCCGCTTGCCATCCAGGTCACCCTTTATAAGATTCAGCTCGACATTTAAATCGAATTATTAATCAAAATGCGAAGAAATTAAATTTCAATTACTCTCGAAAACGCCAATGCAGGTCAAACGCTCTACATAATGATGTCGCTCATTCTGGACCCGAGGCATCAAAAGTGTTTGAAGTATTTTTGTTTTGATAAATTATTACGGTTTCAAACGACGGCTGAAATGTCAACATGCCTACTTTGGCCCCTCTTTTAATTCTAGACTGTTTAGTAAGTAGGCCAATGCAGGATTGTAATATTGGTTGTGCAATGATTGTGTTTTTAAAGGGGTTATCATACGCGAAATGCCACCGTGAGGCATCCTATATGGCGATGCATGAAAGACTTGAATCGACCTTTCTTAAAGTTGTATGTTTTAAAAATATTATCAATATTATGTTTTTCTTGTATCTAAAACAAGCTTCCATCTTCCACCTTTTCTTAATTTCGTTTCATTCAGCCAGCATGTTGATATATCATGTACATCCACTCCATCCAGGTGAGCAAGCACACAGACGGACAAACAAATATAACTGATCGATTTTCCAGTCCACCCCTTCCCATATATGATATGCCTTATGTTGGCCATTGTTGGAAGGGCACCGAAACCATGACGCCATTGCGACACTTGCCAAAGGGAAATTCCCTTCCGCATGTTCTATGGACACATACCATTCAACCTAAACGCAACGAGAAATCACATCGTCACCTAATACGTTTTACTATGGTTTTACGTACAATTACATGTGATACCAATGCGCGTATTTTGCTGAATGCAGTTTGAAAAAAATGGGCTGAAAAAGACTCAAAAACACTCTTTTAAACAACAAATAGTCAATAAATAAAGAGTTATATCTATTTGTTGTCTTTTGTTGTCTTTATTAAAGGGACATTAAGTGGTGTTGAAAATTTTAAATGTTTAAAAATTTACTTCAGAATTCAAGATGAACATTAAAAATTGCCATTATTGTTGTTTCTACTAACAAAACACAGCAAAACTTGATTAAAACAATATCATCGCTATTTATTGAAAAACGCCCTCTATGCAAATATGGTTCGCGTTATGTATCACGCGTACTGCAGGGGAATACTGTCGGACGTTATAAATGCTCGTCGCGGCTGTACGAGCATTTTTGAATCGACGTTTTCTTGTACAAAGAGGGCTGATTTTTCTTAATCCTTATAGGTGTAGTAAGTTCATACATGTAATACAATTATAAAAATATACTAATCCCATTTTTTATCATAATTGAGGGCGCAGTCTCCAACACATCTCTTAGTGCCCCTTTAACATCAACAATGAACACGGTCTGACATAATATAAATATATATGTAAACAATAGATGAACATGAAGAATCCTCTAGTCGTTGTGGATTTGTTTCGTAAGATAATCCATCAAAATGTAGTGATAAGCCAAAGTCCATTAGAGGGGATAAAAACCGGGCTTAAAATATCAAAGGCTTCTTTAATTGCGTGGATTTATTCAATATTAGTATGATCATTTGAGTAATGTCATGTTACCACGTACTGTATCCCACAATGCACCCTGCCTCTATTCTATCACTCTTTTGTTTTATTTATTTTCCCGCCAATAAATTGATCGACTGTTTCCGGTAGCTGTATATAGACGTACACGTGATAGGCCTACTACCGGGAGGGGGCACTTAGTGGATATGTGGTCACAAGGATGTGCCGCCAAATAGGGTCCCATTTTCCACCCGTCTGGTAAATGAATGAGTGAATGACCGTTTCTCATAGACGCTTTTGGTACTTTTTATGGGTCTAATATCCTTAAATTTGCTGTTTTTCACAGAAACGTTTACAAAATCTGTTAAATATGTAGGAAAATTATGGGTCTCTGATTGGTCCATTTCCCCCCGAAACTTGGTCAATTTTTGGGTCAATTTTCATTTTGCTGGTGGCACTCCAAATAAGTATCCGAGTGACCTTCACCCGCCCCCCCCCCCCCCCCCCCCCCACCCTAGTACAACAAATCATACTTAGTGTTATTTGTCATCAGTTGGTATTATTCATCATAGGGTATTTTGCATGTTTCACTATCTGTCCCCAGTTGGTAGGGGAAAAAAGAAGAAGAAAAAACCACCAACGTATGGGTTTCCTGTACTACCTCCCCCCCCCCCCCCCCCCCACCGCCCCCCCCCCCCCCGACATGTACATATTCTGACGTTTATTTTAACAACAGATAATGATTTGGAAATGTCAGTTTATCCTTTTACCGAAATATGCCGATATTATTGATTTGTTGTTCACATTAATCACTTTGTACACACGATGTGCAAGGGTCGATTTTTCTTCATTGGCGATTGCTTCACATTTACGTATTTATATGTACATGTACCATATTATGCATAATATAAACATGCATGTAACGATCAAATGTCCTTCAACCATAGATAATACGCAATAGCAACTGGAAACTCCTCGCTCGTATGTTGATATAATTTCAAATGTATAACATGATTATACTGATTAAAAAGCCTAACAAACCTTCCTGCGTTCGTTCCACTTTATTAAGGGGTCCCAGACTCCCAATACCACTACCTTGAGGGAACCTGCTACCAATACTATCAAGACTGTTGTATATAATACCAGCATAATACTACTTAGTATAAATACGACTAAATTGTAATAAGTGAGGAGTGGCATGGAGTAGCGGCACCAGCGTGGTAGGGGATCTCCCCAATCATGATCCTTGCTCCCCACTTTCCCACATTCAGATCAACCCTTCCTTCCCCCCCCCCCCCCCCCCCCCAAAAAACACACCCCACCAATGGTGACTTTTTCATGTTTTGAAATTACCTCAAATTGGTCTGAAATGTCTAATTTCAGACCAAACTAAACTAATTTCAGGCAATTTTGACACGAAAAGTCACCATTTTCGCGCGCTTCTTCCAACCATTTTCTCCCCCCCCCCCCCACCACCACGATATTTTCTTGCTCTCCCTCACAATTTTAATGCTACATGTAGTGTCGACACTGGCCATGGATTTCGCGATCTGTATCATCGATTATTGTTTAGATGAATTGATCACAACTGTAAAATAAGGCCATAATTGTGTACAAGGTATAGCCTAGACATACTAAAATAACGTTCAGGGTTTTCCTTTCTATTATGTGCACATAAACATGATAAAGACAACACGACCGCACGTGATGTACCAACACTTTTCACTATACTTTTAACATCAACATTCAGGGGCGGATCCAGGATTTCTCAATAGGAGGGCCATAGCGGGGTCAAAGGGACGGCGGCCCCTTGATTTGAGGGGTCGAAGGGGGCAGAGCCCCTTGCGGGGTTGAGGGTGCAGAGCCCATTTGGGAATTTTTAAAAACGTTTTCGCACGTTTTTACACGTATTTACACGTTTTTACACGTTTTTAGGCGCCCCCCCCCCCCCCCCCCCCCCCCTAAATCCGCCCTGACATTAAAGCTTTTCAAGAGTACCTCTTTTTAAATAGTTCAAAATGCCCGAAACAAATATCGAATACCGATAGGCCTATATCGAGTACTCGGATGATAAAAAAAAATATATCGAGTACTCGGATGATAAAAAAACCAAAAATGATGTATTTCACATTTTGTTATATCTTATGGAATATTGATGTATTATGATACCATTTATACATTTATATTTATCTTATACGTCACACTGTACTTTATGGAAATAAATGCATAAAAAGTACAAAAATTGGGGGAAATAGCACATTTGATTTTAAGATATTCCATAATTCGGCCAATTATCTGAATTGAATATTTTTCCATTTTGTACAAACATATTATGGGGCGTACTCAACCCCCAAAAGAATGTGCTTACATTGAGCATGTTGAGAACTGTTAATGATTTGTATTATGACATAAAATGATCTTGACTTTATTGACATATATTTTATCAAAGCTATACATTACTTATGTAAATCGGATTTGAATAAAGGTCCATCTACTTAATATATCAAAAATATGCATGGTTAAAACACAACACGCATAGCTATCCAGACCTTATACTTCTGACATTGAGGGGTCCTTCAAATGTATATTCTAATTCTGAGAAACGCGCTTTAGCCTTTACCTAATTGAAAGCCAAATCTGTATAACTTTATATTTTAACGGCGGATTTCAATAAGTGTTAAAACACTTATTCAAATCCGCCGTTACCTAAGAATTCAGGGATTAAATCAGTGGTAACATGACATAAACTCATTAAGAATTTTGAATTTTGATCGAGTCTTTGTTAAAACAACCTTTCAGGGTAAAACGAGCAGAATTCGAAACATATTTTGTGTAAATGGTTAAATATAAATCATTAAAGCATACTTTTTTAAACCGTAAAATTTAGAATTATCCGTACTGCACTGATTTAATTGGCATTGAGTTTCATTTTGACAACATTATTGACACACCAGATTTGATACTGATCATTACTCAAACAATACTCAATCTGAATAATTGGTAATATTATATAATCCTGATAGTCGATCTATACAAGTTACAACGTTGTATTGGACATAATACACGAGAACATTGTTTTTTGTACGGCACTGAAAAGTTTTGAAAGCGTTGCAATATTGCGTTAATGCATTAAAAGTTCATAAAAGGTATGCATCTATTGCTATTGCTAGTGGCTCTACTACTTCTTGGACGTTGAAATTGCATATTGTATACGGATATATAAACCAATTTCTTATTGTTAACATGTTAGGTCTTTTCTTCCCTCTGGCTTTATAGTAGTACTGCTGATAGACAAACCTTGCAAATGCACTTTGCTCACAGCTGCCGTTTTGTATTGTATGGTTTGTTTTAAAGTATAAAAGCAAGCAAGTTAAGTTAGGGTTTTTAATAAGTAGAGATCGGCTAAATAAAGTTAGTATACAGTGTCAAGGGGAGGACCGGGCGCTTATACTAAGGTCAATTAGATACATGTATTAGGCTTTAGTGTAAACTTAGACCTGTTAAGGCTGTTTGCAATCCAAATTGGATTCTTATACAAATTGCACGTATTTTCATTTAATATCAGCTAAGGGTGCGTACAAAAGAATAAAAACACATTAAATACAACAAATTCATATCAAATATTGCACGATTTTAATGTGATAGCATTAGACATTGGACCACTATTTATTACAAATAGTACCCTAAGGCCTAATCCGACTCTCTAACTATCTAAGCGTGACCTCTAGTGTAGTAATGGGACCTAAAATATATGCTATATACTTAATTAACTTCATAAGAAATACAAATGATTGACTGAAATATTGATGTATTTATTGATATCGATCGCGTAAGCCAATACTGTACAGCCATGAATGTGACCCATTACCAGTAAATGTAACTATCTGATATAAGCATTTTGGTTGGAGGGTCACTATACCATTCCATCAGCTGCTGGGGTGCCTGCAGCATCATTGTTCCTGTTGACTTTGTCCAAACTTACTGAAGCACATGACGCTATAACAATGTCTCCTTACAATATAAATCATGATTAAGAGCTAGCTATAAACACTGCCATCTTACCTTTGTTTACCACATGCGAGACAGCGGCAGATACGATAAAAACAACTGCAATAAAGAGCATTCGTCGCCACATAAAAGCCCTTCGACTCCTATATCTTATCCAAGTGGTAGCCATATTTGCTGCAACTAGAATCCGTTTATGGTAGTATTGGTATAAATGATGTTGCAATCAGAAAAGCCAGGCGAGTATGACATATCCCGAGTGTTAGTATATTTATCCCGTGTGATGCAGGTTTTAAGTCAATGAAATCCTTGAATCATGTGCAGCGTGCGTCACAATGAAGGTTTCTTACACTGAATAACGAAGAATGAATCAATTGGTACACAATACAGTAGTACGCTCCGCTATGTCGTCTGCTGTTGCAGATTGGTGATGACTACTAAAAGCCAGCGAATATCCCCGCTCTCTCGACTGACAGATCCCCGTTGTTTAAAACGGCTTCAAATCTTCACTACTGAAATACTACAGTGATGCTTGCAGTACTGATCATCGTGCCTAGTGTAAAAGCGAACAAATTATATCCACCAGGTTACGTTACCATTGGAAACGGGAGACCCCGGATAGTGACGTCAATGGTTGCGATAGAGCGTAACCTCAGCTTAGCGAGAGAGGACTTCTTTTGATAGCTTTATTATTATTATTCGCGTGCCTTGTGAGGTCGTGAACCTCAGTCAGTTATAATGATCAGGGATGCCCCTAGTGACATTATTTATATTTCATGGGTAGAATGTGTATAGTATTATTAATTAAAAGAAGAAAGAAAGACAAAACACAAACAAACAAAACAAACAAATGAACAGAGAAAATGACAAAAATAGAACAAGTATAACAGAAAGTAGTAAGACTGAATATGAGGAGAAACAAATTTATTTAAAGAAAGAAAAATAAATGACAAAAATAAAACCCGGAAAGAAATCAGAGGGAAAAACAACCCGAAACCAAAAAAAACCCAAAACAAAACAAAACAAAAAACCGGCGAACAAACAATTCCTGCATCCTCACAAAAATATATGTCAGTAAATTAAGGCGAATCTGCATCCAGGCGGAATAATAGTTATACACAAGGAAACCCTAACGTTGTACCAGGTGTGCATTCAACCGTTGAAATACGTAATCTGAATACAATTTGTCAAATTATTCGTCCCAATCAATGCTAATTGGGGCAGCCACAATACTATCAGTTATATTTAAAAATCAAAATGTCATTATTTATTCAGTAGTGTTTATTTATATAGCGTATCACTTATTCATAAGATCATTAGTTATGATTTTGTTGGCAATGTTGCATTATATGCATAATGAATTACAAGGTGTCCTCTAATAAATACACCCATTAATGTGTCATGAAAATCATAATTTCATGTAGAATACTACAACTTGATTCAAAAAGTTATGAGGTATATCATGTATATCATGTAGGTTTGAATCGGACGCGCGCTATTGTCCACATTGTTTGGAGCAACTGATTATTTAGCCTACTACATGTAGTAGCAGGGGCAGTGTTCTTTTTTCAATCATTTCCATAATACAATTTTTCTTATCGGTGAAAAGATGTTTTAACAAGATATTATAGTAATATTTGGGACACCCAGTGTACGTTTATGAGTGTGTTTTGGTCAGTAGATCGATGTATCGTTGATTGCTAAGTCTACTTGCGCATTTTACCATCATACCGTCTGTCGCTCCGATGCCGGGCTCCGATGTCATTATTTGGTATCTTGTTGGTGGTGTTTAGGAGTCAAGATTAAAATTGTTCTGCTATATTATATTAGTTTTTGTTGAAAGGAAGAAGTAATAAATAGTTGACCATGTTTACATTTTAAGCGGAGTACTACCGTGACTACAGGCAATGCTAAAAGATATTCTGAAAATTAATGGTTAGGCACAACAAAAGATTTGTCTCAGTATTTAGTAAAAAAAGCAATTGTTTACTTTAAAAAAAAGGAGATGTGCTCTGTGAAGCAAGAAAATTAAGCTGATGAGGTACTTTACAATGTGAAATTAGAATTTGAAGACGCATAGTCCAATAAATCACCGGATTAAGTTGTGTTTCTTATAAAGTTTAAATATTGTTTTGATATTGAGAAATACATTCCATACAGTCACAACTAATTGGCTCACACCATCATTTTCAAAGGTTCAAGAAAAAACGTTATGCGGAATGCGGCTTTCACAAACACGCATGTCGGTTGTTACGCGCACTGTCTTCTTAATTCTATTATTGTTTCTAATCTTAAACGCATTATTTTGTTGGTTTTCAAGCATTAAAAACATGATGAAACCTATTATTGCGCACTAAGCAAACAATTATCATTTAGACATAATAATAGTCATATATTCACGTTCATATGTAGGCCTACTTTATGGCCAGTTGTATATGTAATTGCTGCATCAACCAACGATCAACACTCTAATTGCTACATGTATCTCGCAATCTTCCAATTTTATAATCAATGATTTGGTTAAAATGAGGGTAGGTGCATGGTGATTTCTGTTTGTATGCCGTTTAATGGTAGGCCTACTTATATTTTTGCCACTTATTTATACCGATCAGAGAGAATGCTTCATTAAAATGAAAGGGAAAAATCAAGGACAACATACGCATACTTTGGAGTATAATAAGATATGATTTAAATTATGCCTTATATAATTAATTCAAAATGCACAATGGTCTCTACTTTGAATTTGTAAATTTTACTCTTGAATAAAAAAGAAAATGATGAAGATAGTAAGAGATTATATAGTTGAGTGCAGCTTTTACATGGAGCTTCACGAACGAAAACAAAACCCAACCATCAATCGCAGACAGATATCGGACCAACTCGATGTTGCCTTCTAATTTTTTGATTAATTATATTCTACGAAATACCAAGTAAATGAAAGCTCAGATGATAAGACCTTCACCCCATAATATACTAATAAATGTAATACTAAAGCGGTAGCCCATACCTCTCATTTCAAGAAATTGTATGTGCCCTGCTGATTGTTGGGAGACACATTATACCGTCAAAACCTCTGTCTTGCAATGTATTTTATTTAAAGTGTTGATAGTTGGATATCGTGTTTAACATGTTTAATGCTGTATTTAAACTGCTATGTACACTATAAATACATTCATTCGTTTTCTTTTTATGTCTTATATATTTTCAAGCCCTTATATTAGAGCCTTTTTGCATTCGGCGCTATAGAAACTTCTCAGTATTATTATTATCACCTGAATCTTTATATTTAATAAAAACGTCAAAAAACCCTGCGCTGTAAATGTCAGCTATCATCAATCTAAAAATAAACGGTTAAATATATCATTATTAATCAGATTCAAGAATTCCTTTCGTTATAAGTTGTTGTTTCTTGCTCTTCGTGTTTATCATATTGATTGTTGGTAAATAATTAATAGTCTTGTCAATTATGTTATTGATTTTTCTATAGTTAGAAGACCTTTTGAAATCATTCCATTTTTCGGCCAATGTACAGCTTGTATACCCACGGCCCCGGGACTATAATTGCATTTATATAGAAAATACCCGCCCGGGTGACCTGTCAACTGTTAAGGCTACTGTATAATACAGAGCAAAGGCTCAAATTATGGCGAAAAACACACGAAATCGTCATTTTTGAGGTGAATTTTGGTTTCACAAGAAATTCGTTTTAAGGGGATGTTTGGAAAATCTTTGGTGTCGCATGCTTACAGCGTAATACATTATTTGATTGCCACACCCTGGCCCCACGGCTCATGTTATTTGCGTTTCATAAGCTTCATCCAATGCGCTTTACGTTTATAAACTTATTGCTGACAAGTATAATTATGAAGAGAGGGATGGTATTTCTAAATGGAATATTTCATGGAAATCGAGAGAGAGTTAAAAATTAAATTTAGATTTTTCAAAAGTTATAAAAAGTGCATAATATGGCATTGAATTCTAACATTTAGAATTCTAACATTGAAATATTATAAATATTATAAATAAATCATAACAAATTATAGCTTTTAGAACGTCTATTATTATAAAGAAACCAACACACAGAAAATTTATAATATTTTTACTTAACAATTTAGAGCTTTTAGAACTTCTATTATTAAAAAAAAAACCGACACAGAAAACTAATACTATTTTCTTCACGTGAACTGAGATATCTGGGCCTTCTGTTATTTTTTTTACCCTTTACCCTTTTTCTTTCTGCCTTTTATTGTTTCTATTTATATTTTTAATTACGTTTCTTTTCTCGTTTCATGATTTCCCCTTATATTTTTATTTTACCTTTTTCGCTTCCTCATAACTTTCTCCTTGTATTTAACCCTTCCCCATTTCCTTCTTTTCTCTTTCGACATTTCACATTTGACATTTTATAAAAAGCCAATCGAGATAAAAGCTGAGTTCTTTTACTTACCTGGCAGGGTCAATAAAATAAATCCGAAAAGAAAGATTCACACAAACAAACAAAACATTAAGTGCAATTCAAAATATCACAATATACATTGGGCATGAAATAATTAAAATACTATGCTTCTGCATTCATTTTAATACATTGATTCACTTTCCCCCTCTATTTTTGGAAGTCAATAGACCTCTGTTTTAACCCCCCAAAACACTACTGTAAATTCTAAGCATGAATAATTTGTGTTCTTTTCATAATTGAATTTGTCAGTCATCAAGGTCATAGACAAACTCGCAATTGATACATGTCTTTCTCTCTCAGGCCCTCCGAGCAGTTACATTGTATCAAAGGCCTGTATGTTAATATGTGATAGCTTTGGTATGTATTCAATGATGACACTATCTTGGATCAATAGAGAGGAATGCTGGCCTGACAGTGACCCATTGAAGATCTGAATTGATGCATATCTGTTTATAATGTAAACATGGTAAACATGGTAAAGGGCGTACATTGTGATTGCTGCAGGGCCCCATTAGAATAGTACGTAAACTAAAGTTATGCTATCTTCAGAAGATAGCACTACGAATAGTAAACATGTACGTCGCCGTATTGATGTGAGATCTGCACTGTCGTAATAGGAGAGTAATATTTAATACGTGTACTCAATATAATATGTACATGTATATGAAGGTTTGAATCGGACGCGCGCTATTGTTGTACCATGGACTAGTCTGATAAGTCCATACTACATTGTTTGGAGCAACTGATTATTTAGCCTACTACATGTAGTAGCAGGGGCAGGTGTTCTTTTTTCAATAATTTCCATAATACCATTTTTTTTCTTATCAGTGAAAAGATGTTTTAACAAGATATTATAGCAATATTGGGACACCCAGTGTACGTTGATGAGAGTGTTTTGGTTAGTAGATAGATGTATCGTTGATTGCTAAGTCTACTTGCTCATTTTACCATCATACCGTCTGTCGCTCCGATATCATTATTTGGTATCTTGTTGGTGGTGTTTAGGAGTCAAGATTAAAATTGTTCTGCTATATTATATTAGTTTTTGTTGAAAAGGAAGAAGTAATAAATAGTTGACCATGTTTACATTTTAAGCGGAGTACTACCGTGACTACAGGCAATGCTAAAAGATATTCGGAAATTAATGGTTAGGCACAAAAAAAAGGTTTGTCTCAGTATTTAGTAAAAAAAGCAATTGTTTACTTTAAAAAAAGGAGATGTGCTCTGTGAAGCAAGAAAATGAAGCTGATGAGGTACTTGACAATGTGAAATTAGAATTTGAAGACGCATAGTCCAATAAATCACCGGATTAAGTTGTGTTTCTTATAAAGTTTAAATATTGTTTTGATATTGAGAAATACATTCCATACAGTCACAACTAATTGGCTCACACCATCATTTTCAAAGGTTCAAGAAAAAACGGATGCGGTTAAATTCAAATTAATATGTAGGCCTACTTTATGGCCAGTTGTACCGGACAGTTGTATATGTAATTGCTGCATCAACCAACGATCAACACTTTAATTGCTACATCATGTATCTCGCAATCTTCCAATTTTATAATCAATGATTTTGTTAAAATGAGGGTAGGTGGTGATTTCTGTTTGTATGCCGTTTAATGGTAGGCCTACTTATATTGTTGCCACTTATTTATACCGATCAGATATGTAGAAGAGAGAATATGCTTCATTAAAATGAAAGGGACAAATCAAGGACAACATACGCATTCTTTGGAGTATAATAAGATATGATTTAAATTATGCCCTATATAATTAATTCAAAATGCACAATGGTCTCTACTTTGAATTTGTAAATTTTACTCTTGAATAAAAAGAAAATGATGAAGAGATTAAATAGTTGAGTGCAGCTTTTCCATGGAGCTTCTAGACTACTCCATAGTCCACTTAAACGAAACTTGTATCCGTTTCAACATCTACAACCTCAAGTGGATCCAAGTTAATATCTGGTTCCTCAGGTCTGCAAGAATATCCCCCAGAATATATCAAACCTTGAAAACCACACATGGATTGTTTTGTCTGCTGTTATCAGTTACAGAATATAAACATTAATTACTTGTGGTTTGTGGTTTGGTGTCTTGAAATTGCCATGCCAAACCAGTTTTTAAATGTTTGTGTTTTAGTCTAAAATCTTTAATCTTGCTTTAATCTAGCTTTCCCCTATGTTACTGAACAATGCAAAGAAACAAAACTATAACATTTGCAGCTTGCGGAATTGAAGTTTACATGTTTATATAAATTATAGCATGAGAAAACACTAGCCCGATTTGGGATAGATTTGATTTTATACACAATCAAATGTAAGTAACTAAAATGTCAAACATCAAGTTCAAGTAATTTTACCAGGCAAATGAAAAAAATATTAAAAAATGAAATAATACAAAGGACTATGGCATAGTCTATGGAGCTTCACGAACGAAAACAAAACCCAACCATCAATCGCAGACAGATATCGGACCAACTCGATTTTGCCTTCTAATTTTTTTGATTAATTATATTCTACGAAATACCAAGTAAATGAAAGCTCAGATTTGATAAGACACCATATACTAATAAATGTATTACTAAAAGCGGTAGCTCATACCTCTCATTTCAAGAAATTGTATGTGCCCTGCTGATTGTTGGGAGACACATTATACCGTCCAAACCTCTGTCTTGTAATGTATTTTATTTAAAGTGTTGATAATAATAGTTGGACTATCGTGTTTAACATGTTTAATGCTGTATTTAAACTGCTATGTACACTATAAATACATTCATTCGTTTTCTTTTTATGTCTTATATGTTTTCAAGCCCTTATATTAGAGCCTTTTTGCATTCGGCGCTATAGAAACTTCTCATTATTATTATTATCACCTTAATCTTTATATTTAATAAAAACGTCAACAAATTCCTGCGCTGTAAATGTCAGCTCCCTATCATCAATCTAAAAATAAACGGTTAAATATATCATTATTAATCAGATTCAAGAATTTCTTTTGTTATAAGTTGTTGTTTCTTGCTCTTTGTGTTTATCATATTGATTGTTGGTAAATAATTAATAGTCTTGTCAATTATGTTATTGATTTTTCTATAGTTAGAAGACCTTTTGAAATCATTCCGTTTTTCGGCCAATGTACAGCTTGTACCCACGGCCCCGGGACTATAATTGCATTTATATAGAAAATACCCGCCCGGGTGACCTGTCAACTGTTAAGGCTACTGTATAATATAGAAGCAAAGGTTCAAATTATGGAGAAAAACACGCGAAATCGTCATTTTTTAGGTGAATTTTGGTTTCACAAGAAATTCGTGTTAAGGGGATGTTTGGAAAATCTTTGGTGTCGCATGCTTACAGCGTAATATTTGATTGCCCCTGCTGGGCCCCACGGCTCATATTTGCGTTTCATAAGCTTCATCCAATGCGCTTTACGTTTATAAACTTATTGCTGACAAGTATAATTATGAAGAGAGGGATGGTATTTCTAAATGGAATATTTCATGGAAATCGAGAGAGAGTTAAAAATTAAATTTTGATTTTTCAAAAGTTATAAAAAGTGCATAATATAATAAAAGTAAGTCCAGTTGACTAGATTATAAACATTTTTGATTGATTTTAACTACCTGGATGACTGACAACATTCATAAACATAATATGGCATTGAATTCTAACATTTAGAATTCTAACATTGAAATATTATAAATATTATAAATAAATCATAACAATTTATAGCTTTTAGAACGTCTTAAAAAGAAACCAACTCACAGAAAACTTTTTATAACAATTTAGAGCTTTTAGAGCGTCTATTATTAAAAAGAAACACCGACACAGAAAACTAATACTATTTTCTTCACGTGAACTGAGATATCTGGGCCTTCTATTCATTTTTTTTACCCTTTTTTCTTTCTGCCTTTTATTGTTTCTATTTATATTTTTAATTACGTTTCTTTTCTCGTTTCATGATTTCCCCTTATATTTTTATTTGATCTTTTTTACTTCCTCATAACTTTCTCCTTGTATTTAACCCTTCCCCATTTCCTTCTTTTCTCTTTCAACATTTCACATTTGACATTTTTTCATTATAAAAAGCCAATCGAGATAAAAGCTGAGTTCTTTTACTTACCTGGCAGGGTCAATAAAATAAACCCAAAAAGAAACAATCACACAACAAATAAAACGTTAAGTGCAATTCAAAATATCACAATATACATTGGGCATGTTAAAAAAAAACCTATTTAAAATGCTATGCTTCTGCATTCATTTTAATACATTGATTCACTCTCCCCCTCTAATTTTGGAAGTCAATAGACCTCTGTTTTAACCCCAAAAAACACTACTGTAAATTCTAAGCATGAATAATTTGTGTTCTTTTCATAATTGAATTTTTCAGTCATCAAGGTCATAGACAAACTCGCAATTGATACGTGTCTTTCTCTCCCAGGCCCTCCGAGCAGTTATTGTATCAAAGGCCTGTATGTTAATATGTGATAGCTTTGGTATGTATTCAATGATGACACTATCTTGCCGGGATCAATAGAGAGGAATGCTGGCCTGACAGTGACCCATTGAAGATCTGAATTGATGCATATCTGTTTATAATGTAGGGGGGGGGGGGGGGTACCGCGCCATTTTGTCCCGAAGCAATGGTTATGACGTCATATTTTTGTCGATTTTCAGAACTCTTGTATTGGATTTACGTGCAAAAAATATGCCCTTGGCATCATACTTTCCCAGGTGTGCAGTTCATTTTAAATTTCAGATGTTCTAAAATGGATGGTTTTCTAAACAATTCGAGAAAGAAAATCGAACTGCACACCTCAGAATTGCAAAAAAAGCATAAAACAAGTCAACTTTTTTGTGCCTTTGAACAGAGTGGCGGCCGGGATTGTAGAATTTAACACAGTGCATTAACCCATGACCCATGATATAAATAAATTATTTGCGTTAAATGTTTTCAATTAGCACGGTTAGTGTAGTGGAAAGAAAGGCGCTTGAGGAGCGAGAGGTTGTGGGTTCGAGTCCCATTAGGAGCACTTTTTGTTTTATATGCTGGATTTGCTTAGCATCATCTGTATGCTTGCCCACGCGGACACCACACTGCTGGCGTTTACCGTATCAGGGTTACGCCATTTTTTTCTCTCGAAAATGTCAAAAAAAATTACCGTTCTTTTAAAAATAAGAATTATAATCAAATTACAAACACATTTTGTGCGAGAGCAACACACACATTTGGCAAAAATGGCACAATAAAAATCCGTTCGTTATAAATAAATGGACATGGTTAAATAATAAAACTATCACAATTACAGTCGTAAATCTCTGTGGCGTGCGTAGGTTGGCCATGTCGTTGGCAATCGGAAATCACGGGTTCGAATATTCCCATTATTTTTCTATTTTTTAAACTTGATGGTATATTAATGTAACATCATTGTTATGTCAATTTTTATCAATTATAAATGCCGCCCATGCGTTTATAGTTTTCTTTTTATTTATTTATCTATCATAAATGTATCCTTGATTTATTTAACTTTGTCTAAACAATTAAAATGCGTAAACAATTATATTATTGCTCGATATAGAGTGATTTAACTTGAGTTCAGTTTGATAATATGATAGCAAAACTTGTTGTAAAACCATTTTACCAGTGTGTCCAACAATTTCACACTTTGGTAATACATTCAGAGATGTCACTTTTAGCTTGTTATAGCCTAGGCTCAATATAAGCAAGTTTGCGACCGGGTTTGCGACCTCTATAATTTTAGGCTGGTAACACAATCCCACAGTGCATTTCGTTAAAACAGTGTACATTATTTTTCCACGATACGTATCACGTAACCACGATCGATTTCGCAAAATATTGCAAAATGGCGCGGTACCCCAGCCCCCCCCCCCCCCCCCCCCATTTATAATGTAAACATGGTAAACATGGTAAAGGGCGTACATGATTGATTGCTGCTGGGCCCCATAAGAATAATACGTAAACTAAAGTTCTGCTATCTTCAGAAGATAGCACTACTAGTAATAGTAAACATGTACGTCGCCGTATTGATGTGAGATATGCCACTGTCGTAATAGGAGAGTAATATTTAATACGTGTACTTAAAGGTAGGCCTATCAATGTGATTTTTTTTCAGGGGGCGCCCTCAATCCTCGAACAAAATTGGAAGCAGATTTGCTTGTAGGTTTACTTTTCTGATCATAAATCATAAATATATTTCAAGTTACACTACAGAGCGATACGATTCCTAATAACCTCAAAATCATAGTTTTAGAGTGAATTTAGAGTAAAATTTGAAAAAATAGATTGTACCGCTCGGTACAATCTATTTTCAAACCATGATTTTGAAGTAATTAGGAATCGTATCGATCTGTAACTTAGAAGATGATTTATGATCAAAAATGCAAATCTGCAAGAAAACCTGCTTTCATAGTAAAAATCAATGATACTTGGAAAAGATCACATATTATGCCTTTAATGGGGTTGGTTTTGAAAATAGGGCATGGGGGTTGTGTGTAAACGAAGCCTAAAAATGCAATACTGCATATAATGTCCGTGATGGTTTTTTACTACTTTCGTATTTTGTTACGATTCAATAACTGTCTTTAATAGCACATACACAGCCAGTCCAGAGTTCCACAAATTCCACTTACAGTACAGCTTCAGAGTGCTATAAATTTGACATCGTAAATAACCTGATTAACTACAGCTCTGTAATTATTACCCAACTTGGTGTGTGTGTAAATAGTGGATGATTGTGTGTCTTTATCAGTGTTGCTTGAATCCAAACTTTTAAGTTTATGTATCCTACTGTGCAGGGGTGTGATCAGCAGAGTTCTGCCAGATAAATCATCATTTATACTAGTACTGTCGATGAGTGCTATTAATTCCTTATAGCACGAGGCAGCGCATATAAGTCATACTAAAACGAGAGTATTATTCCAAGGGATTACAACCTTAAAATATTCCGAAATGGATGATAAATGTATGGATATAGTTATCACGAATTGCTATTATATACATCATATATGAAATGAGGCGAAACTCTAAGCCCACATGTGTGCCGTGTTAACTGATACATATAGTAATAATGCATTTACCTTGCCCTTTAGCCTGCGGTGCCTTTATCAACACGGAGATTTTCTGTAACACGTCGGTTGTTAAAGGGAAGGGCGGGTAGATCGACAAAGATTAGACACGTGATCTGGTTTCTTGGATCATGGTGCCTATGGATGCCAGATAAATGGTGAATAATGGCCGAAAGGCGTACAGTTATGTTATTAATGTACATTTTGATTCTGACTTTGAGGTGGTTTTGGTAAAAAACAGTACCGGTCATCACTAAATGGCCTTCCGTGTTTTGGATTATCTGCCAACAGAAGTATTTGCAACACGGTTCGGACCCACTCCTCATCAACCTGGTGAATGTGACCTCCAGTAATTATAACCTCTAACTTAATAAGGTTATACTTGAGAACAAATACTGTGTATACATGTATTAGCCAAGAATTACTTGAATATAGTTTAGTGTTACCTCCAAGATGGCCGCCAATCCCAATCACGGAAGGTCTCTAATTGACGATCGCGATGTTATCAAAAGTAACGACCGAAACTCGAACCACAATATGCTGTTACTTGTCCAGTTAGACCAGCGTTCTTAACCTGGGAGTCGTGACTCCCATGGGGTCGTTTGGGGGTTGTCCAGGGGGTCATGAAGGGGTCTTAAATATAGCTTTTGGGGAGAACATATAATATTTCGCTCTAAAAGGCTTAAAAAACCCAAAAAGACGTTCAAATAATTCAAAATGTCCTGCTCGCTACGCTCACAACTATTAAGCAGTTTCAGTTTTAATAGATCGGGCTGGGGTTGTTTTTTTGGGGGTGGGGGGTGGTCACGGTACTGACAAAGAATGTCTGATGGGGTCGTGGGGCCAAAAAGGTTAAGAACCGCTGAGTTAGACTGTTGGATATAGCGTCGGTATACCAAGGATGATACTATATTAGAGAGGAATGCTTACCCGACATTGACTCGTTAAACCTCTGGATTGCATACCGTATCTGTTTATAATTAAAAAGGCGTTAATGATTTATTATGGTGTTGGACATATCAATGAAAGATTTAGTAACTCACCTGACGGTATCCAAGGACCGACTGCCTCATGGATCACCGACTTCCTAACGCGAAGAAAGCAAAGGTTTGTCAATGGGGGCGATCACACTCGGACTGGGTAGTGTCAAATCAGGCGACCCGCAGGGCACAGTAATTGGTCCACTTCTCTTTTTAGTTTACATAAATGACCTTTCCTGACAACATGACCTCCACAGTTAGACCTTTTACTGATATGACTGTGTCATCTACAGGGCCATTCAGATTTCAGAACGACAACCCTACTATACTAAAAGACCCTGACAATCTAGTCAAATGGGAAAAGAACATGGCAAATGAAATTTGATACAGACAAATGTGTCACACTTTAAGTCACATGCTCTCCAAAACCATATACTAGTATATACACTCTCAACGACACCCCACTACAGGAGACTAAATCGCATGCATAGCCTACTTGGGGGTTGAAATATCAAATAATCTTAAATGGAATAACCACAAACAAATATGCTGCATGCCAAGGGAAACAAATCACTGGGTTTCATCAAAAGGAGCTTGCACTCGTGCACAACTGACATCAAAAACCTAGCATATCAGTCACTGGTCCGCACAACTCTAGAATACAGCTCTTCGGTTTGGGACCCGTACACCAGGAGCAAATGGGGTTATAAAATAAGCGGTACAGAGAAAAGCTGCAAGATTTGTCAAACATGATTATGACCGTTTTAATAGCGTCACAAAATGGTCTACATGCATGTTTTGGCTCGAAATGGGCTATAAGAAGCAGCTAATATTTCTTTTTTCTGCTTTTCATTTCACACAATTCGGAGCTGCGGTCCCAAAGTTGGCAATCTGTCAATCCTCCTAAATGTTAAAGAGTGTCAACATATCCAAAGATATAAAATGTGTTTTATGGTAGCCCATGACCTTAAGTACTTAAACTGGAGTGACCTTGCTATAAGGCGGAAGAGTCAATCGCCTCTCCATCCCCAGAAGGCTTATTATTGTCAAGTCTCAATCCCAGTCCAAACACTACTGCACCAGGTCACTCGCTCCACCAGAAGAAACCACAGCAAATCATGTATTGAAATTTAAACATCGCGTGACAGCTATAAATATTCATTTTTACCAAGGACTGTCATTGACTGGAACAATCTACCGGAAAACATTGTAAATTGAACTCGCCAGATCATTCAGAAATCAGTCATTAAACACTTCAAGTAATATAAGCAACAAGAACATGAAGAACATGTAGCGCACAAACACATCCCGATTCGTTTTACTCCACTATGAGTGTATAGAATCGTATCAACGAAGAAGAAGAAGAAGATATCAATGTCTCTTGTACCATGTGTACCGGAAAGGCTCTGCAAAAAGCTAGCTTCTCGTTTTACCAACTTGGTTATCACTATAACAGACTCTCAGACTGTCAGAAATACACGCACGCGTATCCAAAACCATACAAATTGTTCAAAGTGTGTCTATGTATTCATTATAAGGTGAATTGATACAAGTCATTTTTACTGTATTGTACTTGAAAAATGAAAAGATATTTGTTCAACCAAAAATCAGCCGTAAGTTCTCGGTGCGAAATTATATTTGATGTTATGATCGAAATTAAATATAGAAATCATTCAATCAAAACAAACTCTAACTTACTTTCTTTTCTTGTTTGAAAGTTGGATATAAATGTAAATATGTTTTTAATGCTCTGGTATATGGTGGTATGTATTGTCATGGCAGTGGCGTAGCTAGGATTTTTTTCAGGGGGGGCAAGATTTCTAAAATTTTCGTAAAAGGTTGCCCCAATTTTTTTTCTAGTCACTTACCTCGCGAATTTCACGTAAGTGGGGGTGGGGGGGGGGGGGGGGTGAGGCCTATAACATACGTATTGACAGTTATGCAAATACGGCATATGCTATCTTCTGAAGATAACATGGATAACAAGAATCAAGATGATTATCGGCGATAATTCCGGAAGGCATGGAGGGAGATGGTGATGGAGATGTCCCTTCCCCTGCCTCTCAACAAAATGGCATATTGTTCTTTTCAGCTCTTTTGACATAACGGATTAATGCGCACAATGAAATTAATGCGTTAAGGTGTTTGGAGCACATAAGAACCTATTGAATTTTTTTGCCAAGATTGCGTATAAATGAAGTTCCATCGATGTGCAACTCATTTCTAAAATAAAAAATAGGGGTCACCGACTTCGTTTTTCCACGAGAATGATTATAAAAAACACTTTTTTCGAGCAAATTAACATAGAGGTCTATGGGAAATACGGATTTGTGTACACGTTTTGCTTCATAGCAAAAAAACTAGATTGAAATGTTATGCCGGATTTTTTTTAAAAAGATGCGCAAGTATATGGCCTTTTTATTTCTTAAATAAAAAATGGGGGTCACCGACTTAATTTTCCCACAATTTAACGAAAAGTGTCCTTTTTTTAGTGTTCAAAAAAGTGCTGCCGTAGAATACCGCGTATGACGCGAAAGAAAAGACGCTTCATTGCCTGCGTATTTATTTGTACGCGTATTCACACGAACGCCCACCCACCGCGCGCACCCATAACCACCCAGCACCCACTACACACACTCCCAATTAATTCATGACAATGATAATAGCGTAACCTTACCGGCGGGGGACGCTTGGGTATCTCCCTCCCAGGATCACCTTATTTTTAGGTGTCAATCCGTCAGTGCTAATGAATATACGGGGTATCCTAATAATAAGATGCAATGTTCCACGTCACGGTCATGTTCATCTGGCACCGTTTATAAGCTGCTGTGTAAAAGGGATGTGTATGATTGATTGTGATAGGGAGTGTTCAAAAATGTGGTGGGGAGGGGGGAAACCTTCATTTGATCAGTGTCTTACCCTCCACCCCTTTACAAACCGGAAAACTCCCCCTCCCATTAGTGCAAGACTTTTATGCCCCCCCCCCCATCGGTTCAGATTTGTATCATAGGCGTAAATCCCGGGGGTGAAGATGGGTGGGTGAATCGTTGGATCATTAGGAACAAAGCCACTCGCAAATACTATTCATCAAGTGAACTTGATTGTTTACATTTCCCATAGGGGCGGACTGGGTCCTGAAAGCGGCCATGGCAAAATTATTAAAGCGGCCCTTTTTGACCATGTCAGTGTTTTTCAAATTTTCGTAAAAGGTTGCCCCAAATTTTTGCTAGTCAGTCAGCCTACTTTGCAAAACAAGACTAACCCGTGGTTTTTCCATATCATTTTTCTATGTAATTGCCAGCCGAAGCCCTTTCACGCTCTCTTCTCGAGAAGTATAATTGCAGGTTCTGATAGGTCGGCAATAGGCTATATCCAACATAATTTGCTGAGAGGAGGGTACTGCATTATCCTGTGCTGGTTTGTGCAATCGTCCCGGCAATCGTCTCCTAATAGTATTGACTCCCTGACGACAGAATAATCCGCTAAAACGGATAATTTTCAATGAGTTTTCGGCCGGTATCCTTCATTTTGAAGATTCCGCACGAATGTTTTAACGTTACACGCTTATACGCGAGCAATCTTGCGCGTGGTCAATTTGAAATATGCGCGCGTCTCACAGTTCACGCAATCGTGAATTTAACGCACGCGTAGTGAAAAGAATGTCGCTTTCAAGATTTCGACAACATTTCAGCTGAAAGACAGCGCGTATTGAGGCGCGTGCACCAAACCCCTTAACATGTGTCGGTTGAGAAAAACCCCACTTTTATATTAGGATGGGAACGCATGTCAATTGAGAAATAATAAGATCCATGAGTGTTCGTCATTTGCTCATTTCTTGGTCTTCATTTATTTGTTTATAGGCTACAATTTAATTTTTTGGCTGCGAGTTCCATATTGGTTTGCTAAATGATAATATAAAAAGCCTTGAAACAATTAGACATTTGTGATCGATTTTTTTAAATAGTTGGTACGATTTAGTCAAATCGACATCAACAAACTGTTAAAACGACATATCAAATAGTCTGCCTTAATTAGCCGGCGCGGTGCCTTTATTATGTTTATCAACACAGAGAAGTCCTGTAACACGTCACTAACGAAGGACGCGTAGATTAACAAAGACTAGACCATTCGACGCATGACCTGGTTTCTTGGATCAGGATTTAATTCCTTAAGTTAAGGGGGACTCTATTTTAAATAGAAGTTGTCAAAAAAACATAACATTTTTGGTATTATATTAAAGACAATTTATCCAGCTAACCGAATAAAAAAAGAATTAAAGCCACATGTTTAGCAACAGTGAAGTTATCAATCTAAACGTCGAGTGAGTCAAGGGTGGGAGCGGTGGATGAGGAGCCGGTGGATGAGGCGCCCATAGGTTTCTACACAAAATAGTGGAAAACTAGAACTTTTGAAATTGATGCCATTTTAAAATTATACATAGGAAAGTTTTCAAACTTCTCATATGTGTTAATAACATGTGCCTGCTACTATGAATAATAATATTGAATTGTTATCTAGACATTCTCTACTAGAATATGATGTTCAATTCAGGGAGTGTTTTAATGTAAAAAACACACAGTTTTATTCATTTTATTGATTAAACAATGGCCAAATCGCAGTCTCTCTATTTGATTTGTGTGACTCTTCGGTCCTTTTCTACTCTGGGTAGTAAAACATTTAACTAAAAAAGCCAGAAGTGTTTCTTCACAGAAATGTTCATAGATTCATGAAAATTGTGCTATTTAGACCTATTTTTGACCACCCTGTATTTAAAATAAAAGGAACTTTAACGATATTCGTGTAGTTCATTTTGATAACCATTTTCTTTTAAATTAAATAGTCCATGCTAACTTAATTTCATAGAATATTATATACAAACCTTCATTTTATGCATTATTTCATCATAATTTTAGACACCCTGTACTTTTCCTGTGAACATTTTGGGCAAGTGATTCTTAGCAAATTTGGTAGCACCTTCTGCGGTTGTTCTGATTTTGGTGACTATCTTCAGCTAAACCCTAATTGTACAAACTATCAAAATATTTTGTGAGGAGCAAAAACGATCAACTTTTTTATGTTCCACCCTATACAAATAGTACACACCCTGTATAATTTGATTCTTTTTTGCAAAAATGAAAAACCTTGAATCATAAGCTTTCCAACGATATATAGTTTGTGGGTCATTAAGTATGTAAAACTTAAGTTTTGTCCCGTTTAATCAGATTTGGTGCATTCCTCAACATTATTAGAAGTGAAACATTTTTTTGGACCAGTTTGTGACTTCTGACCTATTACTGAATAAAGCTGAATAATCCTTTAATCCCTCAAAAGAGGATTTGGTGCTAGGTTAGTGTCGTAGTGCTGTCTTACACCAAGGATAAACCGAGGGCAAGGCCCTTCGGGTCATGTCTAAACGGGGTCTAAACAGAGTTTGTTACCACTATTGTTGCAAGGGAACGTGTTTGTGTCTGCAACTTGCAATATATTACATAGGTTATCCACGTAGCCATGCGCAGCGGACTACAAAGGGAATCGCACCCGGTCTATTCTATATTCAATTAAACCGGTGCATGACGTCCAATCCATTGCACAAACCTTTACCAAACAGGTGTGTTCTTTCCGGGGTTCTTTCTGAAAATCTTAAACACAGTTATTATTCCCGACATACAAGATGGCAGCGAATCTGTCACATGGACAACTTAAGTTGAATAACCTCTATAACTTTCGCTGGCCATTTGTAAATTAATTTCAAGGACTGTCATGTCCTTGAAAACATCTTTTGAACAGAACATTCAAATTCAAATATCTGTGGGATCTCTGACTGACCTTTCTTCAGCTGCTCATCAGTGAAATAATTCGAAATTATCAAAATGAACTAATTAAAGGGTTAGATCTAGCTTTAGCAAAGTAAACATGAAGTAAACAATTGTAAAAGCTACTATGATCATGACGATCAAAGGTCGATGCCCAACTGTTCAAATTGTTGGCAAAGTGATAAATGATACGGGGGCTCCCACTCTATACCAGAAATAAAACCCCCATTAAAATGGAATGGGGCGGTCTAAGAGAAAGAGGCCTGTTTTGTAACAATTTTCTGGAATAGGGTAAGTATGGAAAGTATGGTATGAACTAAAACAGCGGGTTTACAAAGTCGTTTTAACCATCTACCGTATTTCATAATAAAATACCGGAGGAATAGTGTAAGTGTATTTTCCATAGGCCTAACATAAACGGGGAAAAATCACAAAATAAAAGCCCCTGTCTGAAAATATCCTACCGACCGAAGAATAATGACCAGTGACAGCTTACTGTCACTGATATGACATGTTATACCTGTCTGAAACGTTGGCCCAGGAATTCCTTCACTATTTAAAATGACACTCCGCAATCAGTCGTGATCCATTCTGATTATCGAAATATCATTAAACCAGGGAGGTGTTACATTAGTAATAACATCTCTCTGATTAAACCAAAACCAGGAAATATTATTTAAATATCGGTGACCTAAAACCAGTATAGGCCATTGCATTAATGTCCACCTTTTTGGCAGAAGTTATTCCATATAATACATGCAAATTCCATGTAATATTACAAACACTTTAACCAATAATTTACAAGTCATCATGCTCGTTGCACACTTATTACTTACAAATCGGGAGGCTTTTAGAAACTATAAAAGTATATTATCATACACTATACCTGCAAATCCTATACAACAGTATTCAGCCC
Organism: Ophiura sarsii; assembly: GCA_035610835.1. Lineage (NCBI taxonomy): Eukaryota > Metazoa > Echinodermata > Ophiuroidea > Amphilepidida > Ophiuridae > Ophiura > Ophiura sarsii. The sequence goes on from CM069441.1 coordinate 24,587,122, forward strand.
CATAAGAAATGCATGGTTTTATTTAAATCAAACAGTAAATTACCTTACTCTAGATAGCATATCTCGCTTGGTGGAGTGATCACAGGTATCATGGGCTTATATGTTTACTCTCAACATTATCCAAAACAATTACAACTACTGTATGTCTAGGGTATTCTATCTGTTGTGCAGTGACTACATGTACCATAACTATCTCAGCCTATATGCGCCGTTCATAGCTGAAATTTGATGGTTAATAACGAGGTTGATAGTCAATCTCGTTTATAATTCGTGAACGTCGTTAGCACTCGTACAATACAACTTCACATTTCATCGTTAACCAGGTAAATAAGTTAGTGAGAGACCATCATAAACATGGCACCCTCCATCTAGAAATACCTTAATAGCCTCATTTTCAACCCATGTAAATAGTGGTCGGCAGACTGGTGGTCGGCTCGCTTCGCGATCCGCCCCCTAATACATAATGGCATGAGATTTTCTTTTTAGGCAATCACTTAAAATAAAAATTAATTATAGGCCTATAACTTATAATTATTTCATAAAAACACTAATAGTGCTTCACTGGATTTAGAGGGTCACTGGTGAAAGGGAACAAAAATCTCAGTTTTAGGGAAGATTTTCTTGGTCAGGGTGTAAATTAATCCCATATCTATCATCCTTCTTCTTGGTAGAAGAAAGATGACTAGATTCACCAAAATGAAAGTGGGTAGCTAGAGGGGGCGATCATCTCCACCAAATATTCGAGTCTGCCGGTTGAGTTCGGCACTGTCGGTTCATTTGACAAGGGGAATCATGACGGTAAAATTAGTACAAAGATAACAAATGCCCCCAAAAAGTAATTGTCGTTTTTAGAAGCTCGTTTAAAGCCAAAATGAACCTCAATCATGGCAAAAAATTGTATAAAAGAGCAAAACAAGTAAGTCGGTAAAGTCTTGTTGGTTTACTTTTATGTCTTTCCCCTCCCCCTCCCCAATATGATAGACCTAGCTACGCCAATTAGTTAAACCACTTCAGGAGGTAGGGGAGAGCGGGGAGTGTTCGCCCCATTTTCATTTGAAGAGGTCTAGTGACACCAATTTTAATGATTGAATGGACATATTGATATTATGTGAAAGATTGATATCTTGGCTACATACGACCATGATCTCAGTACATTAGGCCTTACAGTAAAGGCAAGAGTAAAGGATAAAGACAGGTGTCTCGAAAAGGCGAACTTGCCATTTTGATTATTGTTGCTCTTCATGGTTTTCTTCACTTTCTGTTAAGTTGAAAAATAAGCTGCAAGTTGTGCAAAATAAGTTGATTCGCTTTATTTTGAAGCTGGGTCCCAGATCCCACATTGGTGATGCAGAATTTAAGAAGCTGGGAATGCTGAAAGTTGAAGACAGAGTTAAACAACTTAAACTCAATCATGTTTTTAAAATATATAATGAAATAGCACCTGAGTACTTGAATTCACATTTTACCAAATTGTCCAACACTTACAGATACAATACCAGGGGCAGTGCAACAAATTTTCTGGTTCCCAAAGCTAAAGGTCAGCTACTGGTATTCGGGAATGGAACTTGCTACCAACTCAGGTTAAAACATCCAAAACCCACGGGCAGTTCAAAAAGGCAGTAAAGAGTCACTTTCTATCTTGATTTTTCATCCATTTTTTTATATGCAGTTGTTTCATAAAGAGTGCAATATTATTTTGTGTGCAAATATATATATGATGTTTTTATAATGTGCTGTTTTAATAAGGACCCCAATGGAAATAAGCCCTTTTTAGAGCTTTCTTGGGCTATCCTTGGCATTATATGTTTTATTGTAGTAATATGTTGTGTTAATTGTTGTAAGTTTTTAAGATTTATATATTTGATATGATGGTATTGTATCTCTGTGTCTAGATATGCCAAATAAAACTAAACTAAACTAAACTAAACTCCTCTATTATTCTCCTCTATATTTTGTGAACCTGTCCCTAGGGCATACACTCCCCGGTCTCCCCTACCCAATATGATAATAGTTTTCACCAATGAAAAGGTCCAAACTCATCTGAGAGGTTTCATGACCCATTCTAATTATACATTGAATTTCATAAAAGATACTGAATCAGTGTATCTGTAGGGTATCTGTCTGTAGGGTCAATTTGATACTGAATCAATGTCTTAACATTTTCCATGCGGCAGGCGTCTCTGCAGACAACATTCCAAAATGTGACAAAATGTTTAAAAAATGTCACAATTATTGAATATCGTTACAATATTTGGAATCACCATGTAAAATGCATTGAAATAAGTACACGCATGCCTAGTATTGGTTCAGTAATTTGTGATATAGACTTTAAAAGTAGGGAAAAGTGTCTGAAAAATCCGTTTTGTGTATGATAAAACTAATAGACGCATGGAAAGTGTTGAGGGTCAAGCTTTTTAATACTGAATCAATGTCTTTAGGTGGTTTTTTTTAAGGACACACTGTATTCCAAGTCAGGAATAATACACACTCTGCAGAACAAATAAGAACATGACAATTTGTTAACAGTTTATTTGTGCAACAAACAGCTTTTATTTAATAATACAATGATGGATAGATGCGCAGTTGGTAAAGTCGAGGCAAGCAAAAATAACATTTGTACCTTACAATGATTGCAACAACTTAGCCTGAGTTTAATCATGTTCACATCATACAATATTTTGTTGTGATTGCTTCTCAAGAACTAAATATAGTGTTCCAAATTCTGGTAAAAAAATAATTAACAGCAACAAGCACTTAACAATATTCTTAATGATTTCAAACTTAATGACATTATTGCTTGGAATACATTATTTGGCAGTGAGCACATGTTCTGCAACATCTGAGAAGATGAAATAAATATAAAAAATCCCATAAAGACAAAACTAAACAACGTCACGTTCAACATACGAGGGTTGGTCAATAAGTAATGAAAGTGATCATGGTATGGGATGCATGAGTGATTCTATTGAGGAATAGTGTGAACAATACAAAGTATAAACCTTTGTCTTTCAAGCAATACACTTTTGGATTTCTAAGTATGAACTGTGACGTCATGGCATAAGCTTTAAGTAAGTGCACTTTAGACGCTGCTAAATCTGATATTATCTGATATTTGAATTGTTTGTATGAAACATGTGGTAAGAAGATTGCATAACATGACACCAGAAGCAGCTAAATCCCGATTTTCTTTTGCTTATTCATGATACCTAAGATAATAAACTTTAATCCCTGTATAATTTGAAATATGCAGTATAAGAGGGAAAAGTAAAGAGAAGCAATATGAATAAAAAGTGTACAAATATTAGTATTTCAAACAACCTATTTTCATTGCAAAATGATCAGTCAGTGAATCACTAATGTTGCGGAAAATTAACCAAATTAGGAAAAGTAATCGTCACATAATTGTTCTATATCCTTTGTTGTTTTCTATGGTTTATCGTTGCGGATTTTGCTTCATGTATTGACCCACCCTTGTAAAAGCCTATTTGAGATGGTCCCTTCTTGTTTATTATAATTAGGAATTCAGATCTAAAAAAAGAGTGTCAAACAGAGATTATTGTGTGTTCTAACTATGCACCAAGTGTTATCTGTTTCTATGCTTGCATTTCCGAGATATACGCATATGTATCAAACGACCCATAGTTCAACCTACTACATATCCAGCCAAATATTGATAGATTTCAGGCAGTGTCCAGAGTGTACTTACTTCAAGCTAATGCTATGACGTCACAGTTCATACTTAGAAATCCAAAAGTGTACTGTTTGCAAGACAAAGATTCATATTTTGTATTGATCACACAATCTCTCAATAGAATCCCTCATGCATCCCACACCATGATCACTTTCATTATTTATTGACCGACCCTTGTATACTCAATTATAATGGTTAATCAAGAACCACATACTGCAAAAAGACAGTGTGAGCAAATAAATATTAAATGAACTTTAAAATTTTTATAGCCATATATAAATTCATGTTGAGCCGCAAAAAGCTTACATATCCTCAAACATTTGTTACCCACTATAAGAAATTGACAACGAATGAGATGAAAATTACACAATTTTTACAACCAAAGTTACACCATTATTCAAACCACTTTGAATCAGTTGATCAATTACAGCAAAAAAGGTTCAAATTCAATACTGATGGAGATAAGTTCCAGGTTTGCAAAATGCACAGACAAGAGTCACACTTTATACACGTTTACAGAGGAAGTGGAGACAACACATCTTTGCATGCGCACCTGGGGAAGGGAGTCAACTATCAAGTACACTACTGTAAGTAAGCATCACAAGAAAGACGGTAAAAGGGGTGGTTTTTTTAGATCAGGCATGTTACACTGGTTAGGGTCCAGAATCGACAATTTCAAGAAAAAGGGTACTCTTTTCAATATCAATAAAAGTGCCATGCCCTCGGCATCCAAGCTCTGTTTTTTTAATACATTATCAATACCTAAAAAGTAATCTTATCATACTTGAAACTCTTTAAAGGGAAATTATGTAATATACACTAATTTTTAACACTTTTGTTGTTGTAATGGGCCCAGCCTACTCGTTCAACATGCAAAATCCTTGATTATGGTGTATTTTGGGCTTCAGGGGAATCTGACAAATTGTTGGTGATGCATGCTTACAGCATTATATTCGACTGCTCCCTCCCTGGGATGAATACATAAACATACTTTATTTTACCCGTATGCTCCTTAGCACAACTAATCACCAATTTGCATAACTCACATTAAACAGTCAAACTGGGAGTCCCATGCTATAAACCGGGTTTAGATTCCCGGCACTGGCAGAGCAAGTCCCCCTCCCCATTTGATCCCTTTGTTCTCTTGATGGTTTAATTTCCAAAATCATCCTTGGAGCATTAGGGTTAATGCACTTATCAATTGCAACCCTGGCCCAGGGGACCTGGGACTAGCGGGGATTTTGGCCGGAACCTACAAATTGCCAATGTGATATCCCCGGTACAGTTGTGTACTTTCCCCGCAGGGCAATGTTTTTTGTACGTCCCCGTCATGTCCCGGGTCCCACGGGCTACAATTGATAAGGATATAAGAACAGCATTGTACAAGGCACCAAAGCAAGCATATTATTTAGACTCAACAGCAAAACACACATTGACACAGTTTTTTCCTTGTATATAACAAATTGACAGAGATCACAATACATGATTATTAGTTAATCATTGTAACATTTACAAAAACAATAATAATAGAATATATATAATATATTAGGTTGTAATATTATTTTCAAACAATTAAGATCCAGAAAGGGCAAATTGTATCGTTTTATATTAGGCATAGCACACATAACATTCAAATGATTGAGACATGTACAAAATTGGATTCAAATGAAAGATTGCAATGAAAGATTTATTTTCCAAAAAGAATTATGACAATCGGTCAATGCATTCTTGTGGTACGGTGTTTTGAGATACTCGGAAAATGGCCGAAAACCTGCCAAAAACAGTAACAATGCCCACAAATATAATTTATCAGGATTTAGAGAGCTCAATTTGTTAATAATGTAACATTCAAAACACCATTTACACATATTTCTTTAACAATTGAATATCTATATACCATGTTAAATTAAAAAATATGGTAAAATTATATTGCATTAAGCTAAAATAAGCTAGTGAAATTGGTCATTTTGACCAGTTTTACTGACCGCAATCAAAAAAGTGACTAAGTCCAGCTAATTAATATGCGTAAATGTTATAAATCCAGATGTGAATGGTTACAGCATTATATTCGACTGCTCCCTCCCTGGGATGAATACATAAACATACTTTATTTTACCCGTATGCTCCTTAGCACAACTAATCACCAATTTGCATAACTCACATTAAACAGTCAAACTGGGAGTCCCATGCTATAAACCGGGTTTAGATTCCCGGCACTGGCAGAGCAAGTCCCCCTCCCCATTTGATCCCTTTGTTCTCTTGATGGTTTAATTTCCAAAATCATCCTTGGAGCATTAGGGTTAATGCACTTATCAATTGCAACCCTGGCCCAGGGGACCTGGGACTAGCGGGGATTTTGGCCGGAACCTACAAATTGCCAATGTGATATCCCCGGTACAGTTGTGTACTTTCCCCGCAGGGCAATGTTTTTTGTACGTCCCCGTCATGTCCCGGGTCCCACGGGCTACAATTGATAAGGATATAAGAACAGCATTGTACAAGGCACCAAAGCAAGCATATTATTTAGACTCAACAGCAAAACACACATTGACACAGTTTTTTCCTTGTATATAACAAATTGACAGAGATCACAATACATGATTATTAGTTAATCATTGTAACATTTACAAAAACAATAATAATAGAATATATATAATATATTAGGTTGTAATATTATTTTCAAACAATTAAGATCCAGAAAGGGCAAATTGTATCGTTTTATATTAGGCATAGCACACATAACATTCAAATGATTGAGACATGTACAAAATTGGATTCAAATGAAAGATTGCAATGAAAGATTTATTTTCCAAAAAGAATTATGACAATCGGTCAATGCATTCTTGTGGTACGGTGTTTTGAGATACTCGGAAAATGGCCGAAAACCTGCCAAAAACAGTAACAATGCCCACAAATATAATTTATCAGGATTTAGAGAGCTCAATTTGTTAATAATGTAACATTCAAAACACCATTTACACATATTTCTTTAACAATTGAATATCTATATACCATGTTAAATTAAAAAATATGGTAAAATTATATTGCATTAAGCTAAAATAAGCTAGTGAAATTGGTCATTTTGACCAGTTTTACTGACCGCAATCAAAAAAGTGACTAAGTCCAGCTAATTAATATGCGTAAATGTTATAAATCCAGATGTGAATGGTGTATTGCAATCAAACTTGGTATTATGGCTAACTGTACGATACCCAATCTTTTAAACTATAATTTAGTTTCATAAGCTCATTAAATATGCAAATTAGCTAATTATCTATTCAAGTCATTAATATGCAAATGAGCAATGTCCGACAATTTTTTTCCCATCATAAGAGTGATCGGTAATAGATATATAACATGTATACCCAATTTGATTGACAAATATTGATGGATTTAGAAATTAAACAAGCTTTTCCATTTCTTAAATACCCATATTTAAATTATCAGTCTTTTCCTCACAGTAGGCACTCAAAGGATGCAAAATCTGAGCATATCACTAAATGGATTGAAGTGTTTAGTACAATATCTCAGGTTAGGTTTATTTAAATTGGCCCAATATATTCAAGTTCAGAGCAAATTTCGAAAATTGGTAAAAACAGTCATAACTACAAAACCGGATGATAAGTATTTATACCTGGATCAAGGTTATATAGTCCAAGGTCATGACTACCCATATATGGCAAGTTCACTGCCCTACATGGAGTGCCTACTGTGAGGATAATTAATTTTATATAGGGGTGTTTTTCAAAGTGGAGCTGCATACATTATATGAAAAGATTGTTTTGAATAAGGGCTTACAGACCACTCCTACATGTTACTCATTTTGCATGATTAATTAATCCAAATATTCCATGGCTGTCTTCATGACTTGGATTAGTTCATCCATGCACGCCAATTGAGGCAACAATACAAACAACATTCCACATTGTAAATAGCCATCTATCAATAATGCAAAATGAGTAACAGGTAAAAGTGGATGTAGGGCTTTATGCAACACAGCTCTTTATATGTTGTTGTTCACTGGTGTTATACTCCCAGTGGCAGACTCTGTGTGTGTGCATTGTGCTATGCCTATTTATATACATACAATTTTATTGTGCCACGTCAGTAATCCTGTATCCTGTTATGCTCAACATTGGAGTTAGTGATATCATCATGATACCTTCATTGGGTGTAGTGAATTTACACCCTTGATTTCATGTAACCATATATCATGTTATTGCCCAAAGGTGGTCACATGACCAGAAGGGTGATCACAAGCAGGGGCGGACTGGGACCTGAAAGCGGCCGTGGCAAAATTATTAAAGCGGCCCTTTTTGACCATGTCAGGCAGAAGTATGTCGTCCCGGTAGTAAATTTTCGTAAAAGGTTGCCCCAATTTTTCCCCCAGTCAGTCACCTCGTGAATTTCACGTAAGTGGGGGGGGGGGGGGGGGGTAGGGTCAAAAAATTTCGCACGGTCAAAAAATTTCGCACGGTCAACAAATTTCGCACGGTCACAACATTTCGCACAGTCACACATTTTCGCACGGTCACTAAATTTCGCACGGTCACAGATTTTCGCACGGCCACAAAATTTGAGTAACCGGCCCTGAGAAGCCCAAACCAAGCGGCCCATGTGGCGATCGCCACAACGCCACAGTGGCCAGTCCGCCCCTGATCACAAGATATATCCCTGCTCTACATCCCTGCTCTTCTATTCCAAACGGAATATCTTAAGTTGTTCACATGAATTCTTTGACTCAAATTTTGTACAGTTCTCAAGATTGCCTAATTCACCTGCCTTAGACCATAATACTGTACATCATTTACACAGAACTCGTGAGTGCGTTCAAGCATTTAATTGGGTAGTGAACCGTACTGTTCAGGGTGAGTCAAAATATTCAGGTCCCGATTTCAATGATTTTTTAAACCAGCGCAAATACAAAAATTAATAAATGTAAAGATATGCCCATCAAGAACACATTGATAGCTATTTAGCCTAAATTTTATTTTATTCAAATTGGTTATTAAATGAGAGATATGTGCTTTTCCACAAATTCTGCGTAATTTAATCTGTTCCAACATTATCCTAGGGACCACTATGAAATTAAGAGTTTTTTGCTGAATTGGGCGAAAGTTGAACAGAGCGCGACATATTGAATCTCGTTCCAGCAGACCATCACATACATGACACATGTGACACAATTCCTTAATTTATTCGGATTAGTGCGATCAAAAAGATATGGAAACATTATTTTACTTAATTGGATAGAGAAAAAGACCATCTTCATTTTAGTAAAAGAGTGCCTATTACACACAACATCCACGTTGCTTGATTGCTATGAATTTGTTTGATGTACAATGCAATGTTATATCATGGAAGTATGAGACATCACATTCTCCCATGGTTATATTTTAATCATTCTAGGGCAATTTGGCATTAGCATTACTGAGATAATGCTAACAAAAAGTTGACCAAAATATCTTGAAATTCTAATTTTTAACTAACTTGATTTGAGAGAAGAACATATCTCATCTCTTAAAAAAATTCTTGATGAGTTCAATAATTTAACAAGTGCGTACTTAATTAATTAATATGAATATATGTGTGCAATACTGTTATGTCATAACATTTCAATATTTTGCATGCGATGTCGTTTTAATTATCAGAGATTCAAGAAAAATATGTAAATTAGGTTTATTTATCAAATGCTGGTTAATTTCTAAAATGTCAATAGGTAACAAGTTTGTTGTGTTGTGTGAATGACTAATACTGCAGTAGTCGTAATATTCACCAACTTGGCTTCATTCCTGTATAATAATTGAAGAGGTATTTTGCAAAAGGGCTATGGTGCATTTTTTCAAAAAATGAGTTTGATATAGAAATGTATAGGGAAAAATCATATGTTTCAAGGGAACAAAGTCATTTTTTCCAAAAAGACCTACATCTCATTGTAAACAGCCATTGAAATTGTTGTTTTGTTGCAAAAGGGCCTGTATCCAGAATTATATCGGGATACTCCATCTGTTTGTACAAAAAATACCACACACAAAAAATCATTTATTTTAATCATTGAAAATAAATAAGTTTGATATTGAAATGTATAGGTCACAATCATATGTTTCAAGGAAATAAAGTCATTTTTTTCAAAAATACCTACATCTCATTGTAAACAGCCATTGAAGTTGTTGTTTTGTTGCAAAAGGCGAGTTTTGTTGCAAAAGGGCCTACATCCAAATTTTCAAAAAATGTAAACATGATTTTAAAAAAAATTTAAAACTAGCACATTTAAAATTTATATCAATTTCAATTAGTATGTAGTGTACCTCTTTCATAATCCATTCAGTTTTTCAATTGCTCAACTTGAATATTTAGAAACAGTTTTTTGACTTTTTCTCAATAAGAGCCAAAGTGGATGTAGGCCCTTTTGCAAAATACCTCTTCATTATTATTTGGAACACTTTGGATTTCGTTAATATGTTGTAATTATGGCTTGCAATTAGGTATTGTATCGAAAACTTCACTAAGTATGAAGAAGTGTTTCTACTCTTATAATCAATGAATAAATTGACAAAATTTTGACAAGAAGTATTTTTCCTGTTTTTTGTTTAAACGGGACCTGAATATTTTGAATCACCCTGTATACACAAATAATAATACGATATGGTGCAATGAAATGCTGTAATTTTCAAATTGGTGAAAATTGTAGCTGGCTATTGACGGCGGTTAACAGGCCCAAAATTGTTGTATCATTGGAAATAAAATATTCTACAGTGTCTGTTTTTCCCTGTCATTCAAATACTTACTCAAGTAATGGTTATAGCCAGACAGAGCTAGCTCAACACTGGTTGGCAACAAGAAAATCAGGAAATGTTTGCATTTTCATAGAATAATTGATGCCACTTGAGAAATGCTAAAATTGTCAGAAATGTATAACATGGCAAAACGAATGCATTTTAATATTATGAAACCTGTGTTAAAAAGTGTTTAAAACCCACCATTTTCAGGGTTTTTGAGGCCTTCAATATGTTTGCTCAAGCTAAGTACACTGAAAAGAGGACACCATATGAAAGTGTGATACATTTTACATATTGAATATAATATACAGCTAGTGTACTTTTTGTCTCAGACAAGTATTGATTGCAGAGTATAAACACAAGACAACCATATGGTAATAAAGACCCTCACAGGCATTATAGTTTAAAATACTCATCATCTGTATTGTAAAACAAATCCCATATGGTGCGCTTAATTTCTTCAAATAGCGATTAGAAAATATCTGAAGAAGTCATCAGATGTCATCGGATTTGTTCCTGATGGTAGATAAGTATGGGAACCTATGACAAATTGGAACCAACCAGTTTGATAAGTCATCAAACCCATTACCAGAAACATTGATTTGAATTGATACAAGCATGGGAGCTAAATTACAATGTTTTCATACTTATAAAAAATAAAATAACGTAAGGAATATATGACTTTTGACAATTTGATTTTTCTCTTACAATTCCTATTTCCTGTATTATCAGAAATACATTGACCTAGATCAATTTCCATACTTAAGTTAGAGGGTTCAGTGCTACAAGGTCGTATCTACAATAGCTGCCACTGCCAGCTGTTATATTCGTCAGCCTGCTTCGATAATTGCCTAACTCATTTTGTCTAGTTTTGAGAAAACAACACAAATAGGAAAAGTGAGTTAGGCAGTTATCGAAGTAGGCTGACGATATGTTGAATAGCACCATGAATAGAACAGGTGAATTCCAACAGGAGCAGTACCTGTTGGATAGAATTAGGTTGGGGATATACCTTTAAGTGAAATGTGGCTTGTTATAGGCCTAATACGAGTTAATATGACCCATTTTAACATTTTACATAATCATTACAATCTGCCTAACTCACAATGCTGACTTAGGCAGAATTGCAATGATTGTGCATTTATCAACACTTTTGATTTGTCAATGACTTAGATATTATTACAGCATGTGCATAATGTAATGAAGTCATGATTTATGCAAAAAACTCAATTTCGCTGAAAAGTGAGTTAGGCAATTATTGAAGCAGGCTGACAATATATTGGGTATAGTTTATTCAGTTCCAAAAATGTAATCCAAGTAGGACGAGTGCCATTTTGGTGTACCCATGCGCCACGTGTACAGACGCACAGTGAGCCCTGTTGCATTATGCGAGCCTAATATGCTCTTACACTATTCTATATTAATTTTTTGCTGTAAGACAGCTCTCCAATTTGGACCCTGGAAACATAATAAAGTTTACACCATGTGGCAGCTTTAGCAGTTACAGATTTGTTATATACAGACAGGCATATCTGCCATGTGTTATATACTTGGTAGCAACATGCTGAACTTTTGATATGATAAACTATGAGTAGTTCAGGGTAGCTATAGCAGATATGACCTTTTGTACTTTAACTTCATGTTCTATGAAAAGGCATATCTACAAAAGCTGCCATGTGTTATATCTTGCTGGTTTTATGGGATGTGCCCTTGTGACAACATCACTTTACAAATGGCAGCAATTGAAGATAGGATCTGGATTTAAATTCATCCATCTTACAAGTTACAGCCAACAAACAGGTATACGCTGGTACAAACTTGTTACAATTTCTCCCATCCCACTCAAACGATGATGATCATCAAGCCTCTCCAAACGCATTAATCTATGAATGATTCATTGCATCCTCAATGATGCGTCAATATTTATGGCATTAAGATTATTCTAGAAGAAAATCACCCACACTTTGTGTACTTCTAGGTGGATGGCGATGTTATGAGCTGTTCTAATTGCATAATTAGTTCATCTACTAATGGTGAGGACGAGCCTTCGGATGATGATGCCCCTCCTGAGGATTGTGGTAGCGGAGTAGAAGAGGGTGGTGAGGGAGAGGTAGATGACGTACTTGGAAGAGCGCTGGCTGTTGATTCAGCTGATGTGGTCCCTGTGGTATCTGTAGCTTCTGTTGAGGCCGCTACCTGTGTAAGATAAAGAAAAATCACAAATGGGGAAGAAGAATTGTAAGTTTCACATGTAAAATAACATCATGTCTATAAAATGACAACTTGTTGTACATGGGAAATGTACCTCTAGTTTATACTGGGGTTACATTTGGTGAATTGTTTGATCACAAATCCATGTACAACGGTCCCTGACTACGGCTCAAACATTTTGGAGTTTGGAAGATTCAGGGGGTATCCAAGGACCAAAATTCTTTGGCACTGAGGACTATATTTTGGGTTTCCAACAATTTGGATGCTTTTGAAATACCAAATCCAAGAATCCATGCATGAATGAATGGTATTAATCTTCCGAGTCTCATACAGACTGTAACAAAATAAGTCATACAATTGCAATTTCATTTTTAACCCAATATTAAAATCATCCAATGTCAAAATTATTTACACTCTGTGATAACTGATGTGCTGACTACCAGAAGAATTTTATTTGGTCTTTTTAACTGCTTTTGTTTACAAATTATGACCAATCTCCTAAGTCGTCTTGAAATAGGGTTGGGCCACTTTCAGCATAGAATACAATCTTGTTTGTTGAAATTAAATGGTTAGGGTATCATGCAAGCAAGGATCATTTTAAAAGAGAACTACATAATTCTTTTTCAAATAGTTTTATTTTGTTTCAATAAATAAATTCATGAAATTTAATTAATAAATAATAATATCTTGATCAATTTCATTGAATCCATAAATGAATTTACTCATTATTCGTCCTGACATGGTACCCATCCTGAAACCACCATAGACGAGATATGGAGCCAATCTGGTTCAACAGGTATACCCCAGAGGTAAGCTTATTTACTGTTGTGAGAAATAATAATCTCAAAAATAGGTATCTTCCATGTTCTAACAACTCAGGTATCACCGTGTTGTTACACAGATCAAGATAGCATTAAGCATTCATGTTCCCATCTATGAAGACATGTCTAATCAAAGTCCCATCACCAAAGATTCCTGTCCGAACTAGCAGTTTCTGTCTGTTTTGGGCGGTCATAAGTGAATAGGTTATTCCTGAGTGCATGGCTGATGAGACTGGTGTTTTCTCTGCTATCCATAGAAAAGATTGCTTCGCCTCCAATGAAAATATCATGCATAAATATTTCCTGCCGCACCTAGCTCTAGCCACTGTGCATATTGAAGTCTCCTTGGAAAGTCTGCCGCCAGACGATCCACTTGAAATGAATCATTGTCTCACAAGAGCGCTATTCCTATATTCATGGTTTGACTCCATTCATACTGTTCTTCCCAGTGATTTAGCCAAAGTTGCCCAGATGGTTTCACGACTACTTTAGACAATTGATCATATCTCTGCTTCCTGATCACAGATTTTCATGAAATCAAGCTTATTAAGAAGCTGAGAAAATCAGGACATCAAAAATTGAAACAGAATTTACTTTGGAATTATTTTTATTTATTTTTTCAAAATGGTATAACCTTTTTTTGTTACACCCTGTATTCTTTATAAAACAAATATAGTTGCTGTTCAGTCAAAACCATGTATGTTTTACCTAGAACTGCCCTTTAGCATGTAAAAAGTAACTGCCAAAATGTTATGCAAAGGAAATGTTGCTTTTATGTTCAGTGTTAAGAGCACTTACAAGGTTTTGATAGATGTGTTTTGACCCTTGAATATATTAGAGCAGACTGCCCAAAGGTTATACATAGAAAGTATTACCTTATGAATGCTGAAGGGCTGGATGGAGAACAGCATCGATATACACACAGATTTTACTATGATTTATTACAAATGCATGAGAGTTAGACTTTTAAATGTCATTGTAAGCACTTAACTTGCTGTCTGCTACCGTGCATATTTGATTCAATTACCTAAGGCCTAATACCTTTTGAATACCTAACAACATTTTGCTGTAAACCTATTTCTAGATTGAATTTACATAAAATACCCCCTTGGACCTACTACTCTTGTACATTAACCCCATTTTGCTTGTCACTTGAAGCTACACACCTATTTAATGTCAGCTTCGTTCAGTCTTCTATAAACATGGGTGTACTTTGTCTGTTGTGATATTAAATAAAACTCATAAGTATTGCTATTCAAAAGTAAAATTTTCTGGTTTTATTTTCATCCAAGTTTTGACTTGGGTTAAAAAAAAAGTTGTTGTGTTGCCCTCAAGTGCAAAAAAGCTTGAAGTCGGGTCGGTCGGTTGATTTTCCTACTTTTTTTGTGCTGACAAATATTATTGACAGACAGTGGTTCATGTCAAGACAAATTAATGGAGATGTTACTATTGCCATGGCAGGCAGGATTCCGACCCGGACGCAACACAGTCGAGCAAATCATATGTCTCCGAATGGCAATCGACGCATGCCGTTCTAGAAAACGAAGCATTGTTATAACCTTTGTAGATTTCTCCAAAGCATTTGACTGTGTTGATCGTAAGGCCCTAAAAGACATTTTGGCTTTATACGACACTCCTGTGACTTTCATCAACGCCATTATGTCCCTATACACTGATACCGCTGCGTGCGTTCGTACATCATCTGGTTGCACCGATGAGTTTGACACAACTTCGGGAGTACTACAGGGCGATACGCTGGCACCGTACTTATTTGTGATAGTCATGGACTACATCATGCGTACATCGCTCACCACTGAGGACGGTTACACTGTGAGAAGGCGCATGTCCGCACGTCATATTGCCGTCAGAATCCCTGCTCTTGCATATGCAGATGACGCTGCACTGATGTCCGACAACGGAGAGGCTGCCCAGCGCCAATTGCACCGTTTCGAGACAGCATCAGCAAAGGTCGGCCTTCGTCTAAACGCCTCTAAAACCAAGGTCATGTTTGTTGGCGACACTCCACACACGGACATTCATACCACATCAGGTGTCACCCTTGCGGTATGCGACGACTTCTGCTATTTGGGATGCAATGTGGCAGAGAACATTAGTGCTTTCCAACGACGGCGACAGATTGCATGGGTTGCAGCACGAAAACTCACAGCTGTGTGGAACAGTTCAGCCAGCGACGGCGCCAAAATGCAGCTGTTCAAGTCTACCGTGGAATCTGTCCTCTTGTACAGTTGCGAAGCTTTGGCAATTACAGAAACATTGGGCAGTCGCATTGATGCATCTCATCGTGCCCTGATGCGCTACTGTCTTGGCGTGCACTACCCGGAGCGGCTCTCAAATGACAACCTGTATGCCCGCGCACTGATTGAGCCCGCGACTCTGACACTGACCCGTAATAGACTTCGTCTGGTAGGCCATGCCCTCCGGAGACCAGAACTGCCACTCGCCATGTTCCTGCACCCCAAAAACCAGGCAACTGAACCGTACCGCCTCGGTGGCGCACTACGCCGTACATATCAAGCGCAGCTCCAAGAGGACTTGAGCGCCATAGGCTTACAACCTAATGCCGCCGTTGATGCCGCCCAAAACCGAACTGAGTGGCAGCGGCGTGTGAAGGCACTGAAATAACAATAGACACAACGCCTCGTGTCCATAAAGAATGAAAGACACGAGTAGCGTCAAATTGATGAAGACAAATTAGTAATTATCCATTTGACTAATGTTTCTAGTGTGATAATAGTTCAAAACAATTTATTCAAGCAAATCTATTCCTTTCAAGCAGAAAATAGTAATATTTTGACAATTTGGGTACAATCTAAATCTTAGGGCAACGCAACAATTGTTGTTTTGTCTTATCTGACCATTGATCAAAATAAGATTAACCCCCTGGGGTCTACCCGTCTATCTAACAGTGCTTCTGATTGGTTAATTACAAGATATACTAATTTGAATAACCAATTACGATACAGCTTTTAAACTATTTCACCCCGATCTTTATCAGGGATATAATTATTTAAACAATGTCTCTGATTGGTGTAATAAATGATGTATCCATCTTTTTAACCAATCGGCCGGTAGTTCTCAGGGGGTTAAATAACAGGAGTTTTAACAGGGTTGGTTACATGAAAACATTCATGTGCACTAAAATCTTGTTGGTAGTGATTGCAATATTTGGTTTATTTATCATCAAACCAAATGAAAGAAAATTATGTGAAAATCACAAAAATATCACACTATTGCTTTAATTATCTTACTGTTATTGTTACAGTTAGTGTCATACCAAACCTATTTTACTCCTAAAAACCAACCATAAAATGTTCAAACTAATGCTGCCAGATGGGCCTATAATAACTATATTGCATAATATTTGTTGTACCAATGTTCAATGTTTTATTAATTCAGCAAGCCAGACAGATTGTATGTCTTATGTTTCTTATCATTAATAATTCATGAAAGCCTAGAAAGTAATAAAATATTACGGTACTATTTGCATCATCGCAAACGTTTGTAAAAGATTAATTACACCCACATTTTCCATATGAAGATCATACAACTTCTGGAAGGTATTAAATAAGATACAACTTTACATTTAGAGTCATGTTTTAATATCAAATCACACTATAAATACACAAGTGGATGTATGTTTAAACAAATGTATAGCATATGACCATATTTGATAAAACTGAAATATTTATAAAACTGAGCAAATCTCTCACTATTTTTAGTAGATAACAAATGTTAATATATCGACAATGTTGATATATGGACAAATGCTTAAAATTAGGAAACCTCTTACTACTTGGCCCGTTTTATTCTTCAAATGTTACTTAAGGGGGGACTTGTTAGTGTCTTTACAGCATCATCTAGTGATTTGGGCATTTTTTTACTCAAAATTATTTTTGTTAGCTTTGTCCTAAAAATGTGGGTCAAAAAAGTGAATTTTGTGATTTTCTCAAGAAATCAACATTTTTGGTCAAAATTGACACAAAATTTGGATTCTCTGGTCTATTTTCCAAAAATGTCTACTTTTATATGCATTTGATTAATAGTTCAATAATTACAGCACTCACAGAAATAAAATAAAAAATAAAATAAAAAACTTCCTTGAGCCCCCCCCCCCCCCCCCCCACACAAGAAAAGTACAACTTTCTATCTTCAGTAGATAGCGTATTGATCATCTTTGAAATATTGTTGACGAATTCACAAACTTTAGGCTACCTCCGAGTAGAAATCATTGTTTTGATCACTGCTTGAAATATGACAAACTTCCTGCTATCTTCAGAAGACAGCATTTTATGGTACTTTTTCAAATAGTGTTAATAATACACAAATTGCATACTTCTTTAATCAACGGTACTTTTAAAATATTGCTTGATATGAAAAAGTAATACAACACAAATTAGATTTAAAATACGGCCTGTATATTGACAAATGTTTGCTATCTTCAGTAGATAGCACAAGGTATCTTGTGCTATCTACTGAAGATAGCAAACATTTGTCAATATACAGGCAGTATTTTAAATCTAATTTGTGTTGTATTTGAAATATTCTTTAAAATGAAAGTTTTCTACAGTGAATAGAAAATGACTATATTTTAAAATACTGCTTAAATTATAAATGAGTAGATATATGAAATGCTGCTTAAATTAAAAATGAATAGATATATGAAATGCTGCTCAAACAAAACAGATTTCTTACTGACCACTTTAGTGACAGCAGCTTAAATATTTGGAAGTACTCCTTGCTATCTACGGTAGATAGCACAAACCTCTTAAACCGTTCAGCAGAGAGCACATATTCCAACTTCAAATATTGATTGAAAGTAGTAAGCCTTCTACCTGTCTTCAGTAGATAACACACCATTATATCTTAGGCGGTGTTCCCACTAAAGAAAATAATAGATATGTGGTCTCATCAAAGGCGTAAATCCCGGGAGGGGGGATGGGGAGGATATACCCTCTATATTTGACCATTGGGGGGGGGGCATGTTATGCATGATAAAATGCTCACCGTAATAGAAATGAGGTCTGATTCAGAACAAATTAAGCTAATTTCAGGCAATTTTCACAATAAATGCCCAAATGTTCGCACGCTTTGCGCGCATTTTCACCGAAACCTTTTTGTGCGCGAATTCCACTAACATTTTTGGGTTGCTCCCGTTTCCCCTCGTAAAATGTTGATACTGGTGCCGCTACTGGTCAATCACCCCCATCCCCTCCCTAATGCCAACAACAAATTTACGCCACTGGGTCTCGTACCTACAATCCAAGAAATTACAGTTGGAACACTTTGAGGACCTTGTTGAAATAATTCCCCCATTCCCCCTTATTGTTCGGAACCTTTTCATCTCCACGGTCATTGGGACCCTCAACATTGATTGGTGGGGGCGGGGGAGGGATATGAGTTAGTAGATAGCTTAAGCTCTGAATACAAGTCTGTTGCAAAATCAGTGCATGAAAATGGTCCCTTATGGACTCTGTGTTCCAACACCAAATTTCCTGAATTGTAGATCCGAGTCAACTTACAAATTGTGTTCTCATTAGGCATTTGGTACCACGTTGTAGCATAGAGACTACCTCATTGAGGTGCTCTCGATGTTGCATCCCGGATGTAGCATTGAGACCCCTTATTTCGCATTCCCGTAAGGCTTAAAGTAGACTTGCATGGTACTAAACAGGCATAGTGGGAACGCACCCTAATATACAACCTTCACGGTAAAGTAATGTTTATCAATACCCCATCTCTAAATCTGCTATGGCCCCTATCTCTCTCACCAGTCAACAACAATTTCTATTTAAAGTGCTTTAGATGGATACCTAATTGTTTAAATGAATACCTAATTGTGAAGATGGATAGAGTAATTGGGATGTTTGCATCTAACAGCTTTCGTAGATTGCATACATGAATGTTTAATGAGCCTATTAGTACAAGTGAATGGTGAACTGAACAAAAAGTGCACAATAGAACATGAAGCCATTCATCCCTCATTGTGAAATAAAGCCACAACTCTTTTGTTTGGTTTCAGCTGCATCTAAATGAAAAAAAACACATTAAGGATGTGTACAACATTTTCCTTTACAATCCTGAATAAAGAATAAGCTAATTGTTAAGATTCAAGGAAAAGGTTGTTTCTCATGATTTAACATTCTAAATTATCAAATCAATAGAGGCCATCCATGTGTCCGCCATATTTGCGAGAACTAAATCTGTTTCAGAATTTAAAAAGACCAATACCACAGATATCTAAATCTGTGACCAACACACACGTTGATAGATACTCATTCAAAATAACCCGCCAAATGTATAGGCCATTCTTTGTAAAGTAACACTAAATATTGAAGGTTGTGCATTGAATTGATCTGAACAATGAATACTCCGGGAATGAGAACATTTTGTTATGGGCATGCATTGCCCTTGCCCTCCACCCCATCCCACCATTGGCCAACGTCTAGTTAGACCACTGCCTAGACTATAGGGACTTTTCCAGTCAGTCTTTATGGGATATTGTTTTACTTCTGACAAATAAGGTAAAAAGGTTATTGATTGTTTTTTATTGAACTATTTTGACCTTTTCGTGAAATGTGATTTACATTCCTAGGAAGCCGTACTTTGTGTCTAGGCTTAGGCCAACATTTTGTTTGTTTGATTGTCCATAGATCACAAAAGTTGGGTAGGTCGGTTGGGATTTTTTTCTTCTTTTTCTCACTTGCCGTTTTTCAGGTACCAAAAGTAAAATGAGATGTACTTGTTGTGGTAACCAAAACGGGGAACAAAATGTTTAATATTTTGATGAGTATTTTTATTTTCTCAACACTAAAAAAAATAAAAATAAAAAATGACAATTTTGATTTTCGACTAATATTTGTAAAAAAATGAAATTTTCAACAACAAAAAAAGAATAAAAATAAATAAAAATGTGTATTTGCTTCTAAAACGAGCATATTTGCATGCACATTTTTCAATTTCTTTTAAAAAATAAAACTGTTGAAGTTTTTGACCATTGCCTAAATGTAAGCATCCATAAAAAAATAAAATAGTGCGATACAATAACAAAGGTCATAAAAGTATTTATATATATATTTCTAATTCTTAATTTCACAATGTTTTGATATTTTGAAAATGTTTAAGCAAAACAAATAATTAAAAGCATCACATTTTCATGAGAACATATTTGGAAATTGAATGTTGGTATTCTTTAGTAATATAAAACAAGGAGGCAGGCCCATTACACAACTTTTATCAACCTAGTTATAAATAATAAATGACACATTTGCAAAGAAAACCCCCTCTTTTTGTGAAAATGTCTAACATAGTCAGCAATACTTTGTATGTAAGGCAGCTGAGAGATGAGAGAACAGACCTTTTGTAGTCAGCCTTAAATTGAGAGTTAAGGATTTGATTGCAAATGAGTTGCGATGTCAGTGAAGTGACCACTTCCTAAAGCAATAAAGCAATATATCGAGTGCTCAGAACCACAAGGCCTTATCTCCATTTTGACCATTTTGAGAAAAAGACTATTGACTATTTTTAAATACATTGGGGAGATGGAGATGAGGCCTTGTGATACTGGCTATAACTTTGAAAGGGGTTGTGTTATGGAGATAAGGCTGTGTTACTAGTAAGAGAATTTCTTTCTGTACATTTTGATACCCAAATCTCATTTTTGAAAAAATGGAGATGAGGCCTTGTGATTCTGAGCCCTCGATATGTGTATGCAATGTAAGAGGCAAGGAAAGGCAAAAAGCTTCGTGAACGTGTATTACAAATAGGGGTTAACCTTATGCATGCTGACATCATTTGCTTCACTTGCCATTTTTTTCCTACAAAAAGATGACCACTATACAGTAATCAATGTGTTATGTTTAGAACCATTATTTCATTTCAAAGATTAATTAATACCAGTAAATATTTTGAACAGTAATGCTTACCAAAAGTCTATTACATGACATGTTTCCCTGAAAGTAGTTAATATATGAAAGGAAATCACCATTATGACAACCAAGCACAGCATTTCTGAATTTTGGATCAATGCATTCTTAATATGATGCCAAACAAATATGAATGCATTATAAATCAGTGAAGATATTTTAAAAGAACCAATTTTAAAAATAAAGTGATAAAATAAAATAATGCTGACAAAAAAAGATTTCTCCTTGGATAACCTTGTTTCCATTACTGGTATTATATTCCATCATGATAAGAGTTAAGTCAGGTCAATGCTCTGTATCTAGCACGTGTCATTCATCAATTTGTACCCCACTTATTTATCAACTCAGGATACTGTCACAAGTTTCTACTTGAGCTATTCATTAGAATATCTTACCATTCTGTTTGTAACTATGTACGGGCAAGATCCTTCTTTATTACGGTCAGACCTGCAAATTTCATGTAGTGCATCGCAATTTGCACCTTAAAAATCATCAACTGCGATACAACTTTCAAAGGCTGGTGCAAAATTGTGATACAAGTTTTGGCAGCCCCAAATCAAGTTGCTAACGTGATTCACCTACAATTGCAACTTGACGGAATTGCACCTTGACCTCAAAAGTAAGGTGCAATTTTGCACCGCCAGAAAAATTTGACCCAAAACACGTCTTTCTATCAATGAAATATAAAGTTCTAATATTATGATGAAATATTCTAAGCTATCTTTGTCATGGGCTATATGGACCAGTAGGGCCCTTAAGCATTTTGTTGTTTAGATACTCTTAAGGAACTCCAACCATAACCTTTTCTGCCATCGATGAAATGCAATATTTTTGAAATGTGATGAAATCTTAGTTTTCTTTGAAAATCCAACCATTTTGTTTTTTCATTATGCGAGTGTATGGGCCTTTCTTAAAGTCATAGAAAATATGTTATGGTAGGGTATTCTAGCAGGACTCCAAACCATATTTAGCCCATCTTTCGAAGATACATAATCACTCTTATGTCCTGGTATGCATTATGAGACCTCTTTGACAATATATTACCATTTTCAGTGGCGTACCCAGAGGGGGGGCCCTTCGGTAAATTCGAGCCTCCGTCGGTAGATTTGCGTATTTGACCATGCATTTTTTTGGCCGGTTTTGTGGACAACCTATCGCTACCCTCCCCCCCCACTTATCAAGATTTCAGCTGCTGACGGGGAAAAAATTAGGCATGTTTTACAGAAAAAATGTGGGAGTCTGTAAAAATAATTGTCGGTAAATCATGCCTTTCGTCGGTACAACTATGGTCGGGCCCCCCCTGTTTCCAAAAGCTAGGTACGCCACTGACCATTTTGGTAATTCATTGTGAGAGAAACTTGGTGTAGCTTCATGGGTTTCAATCTAAAATTCTTTCAGGTCACTACTTGATTTCTGTACCCCCTTATAATAGCTGACTAGTTCAATTTACTTTACTCACTTCTAGTATGTGGCATCTTGTGTGCTAGATTATGCCTACTGCAAATAGAGGATCTCTATATTTAACCCCTGAGCACTACCTGCCTATCTAACAGTGTCCATGATTGGCTCATTACAAGATATACTCATTGTAAAAACCAAATTAATATATTAACTGCTTCTAAAATATTTCACACCAATCTTAATCCGGGATACAATTATTCTAACACTGTCTCTGATTGGTGCAACAGATGATGTATCCATCTTTCTGACCAATCGACGGCAGACAGGTAGTTCTCAATGGCTAAGAATGAGATGGACGGCACACTACTGCAGACCTTGTTTCAAGTTTGCTTTTCTAGTCAACATAGTGTTTAGTCTTCATAGCATGACTGCTGTTATGCCTATCTAACAGTGTCCATGATTGGTTCATTACAAGATATAGGCCCTACTCATTGTAAAAACCAAATTAATATATTACCTGCTTCTAAAATATTTCACACTAATCTTAATCTGGGATACAATTATTCTAACAATGTCTCTGATTGGTGCAACAGATGATGTATTCATCATTCTGACCAATCGACGGCAGACAGGTAGTTCTCAATGGCTAAGGATGGGGTGGACGGCACACTACTGTAGACCTTGTTTCAAGTTTGCTTTTCTAGTCAACATAGTGTTTAGTCTTCCAAGCATGACTGCTGTCACGGTTTAGGGTTACGTTTAGTAGCACTGGTTCCATACCTACACCTATTCAAGCATGGGGTGAGGTATCAAATTCCAAACTGCTCAAGTTTGTAGCCTGGAGTTAAGCTAGGCCAAAAAAAGAAGAAGTTTGTTTTCCCAAACACGACCAACCCATAAAATCTCAATAAAACCTGCTTTTGAAAAAGAAAGAAATTGTGACCAGGTTCGAGACAGTGTATTTTTAAGGTCTTTGTTAATTTAATTCTAGCCAGTTTGTCCGAGTCTATATATTATTATTAATTTTTTTTATGGTCAAAGATTTATGGATTTTTGTATCTGAAGTTGCCAAATAGATAAACAGACTGTCATAGACTTTATTTATACCCATATCCTCCCATGTAAACATCTAGGAGCTACGAGTTCAAAATTCTAGCAAAAACAGGACATCAAACATGGTCTGACGGTTTGTACTACGGGCTGCAATCCTGTCACCCTTGCAGTCAACACACATGCTTTCACTGAGATATTAGACTTTTTCACATTTTTTGGGGGTATGGTGCTTTTAAAACAAACGTATAAGAACATTAAAGTAATTGAAATCAAAATTGTATAGTCTTTTTCTTCCCTAAAAGAGTTGGGTAAGCTTTAGAATAGAACACCAAAGTGTCTATAGCAAAAAAAGGAAAAGAAAAAAAAGGTAATCGACCGACCGTCCCACTTTTATCTCTCCTTGTTTGGGCAAATAAACCCTTTTTTGTTGGTCCTATGTACAGGAATGGCAGAAACAACTATAGTGCAACTGCCACAGTACCACCCTCTTTCCTTTTTACTGATGTTTGCCAACCCAAAACCAGTTCCTTGTTATGATTTTGATACAATGCAAACAATTCTCAACATTTCTTCCTGTTTTTAATGATGTTTGTCAAACCCAAACCTTTTCCTGGTTTCGGTTTTAAATAGTATTCCAAAAAGTCTCCAAATTTATTTCAGTTGAAAATAGATAAATTATAAAGTCTGTTCTCTGCTTCAAAAGCGTTCTATATTTTCACAAACAACTTACAAGGCTTTATGATTATACTAACACTAAAACATAATGGCATCTTGAGAGGTGAATGAAAAAATAAGATGAATGATTTGTCGAATGGGTACTGTATACATTCATATTATGATAATGCGCACACACTTAGTACGTATGCACAAGATACTCATAATGCAGACTTCTTGGCCACAATTTAAGTTCAATAGAAATATTGCTTTATAATACAACAACTTATAGATACATTTCCGCCGTTGCCGTGGTAACGGTGTAATTTGATACAAAGTGGCCGCTTTTTACCTAGTGCATCCCTGGCGCCTTATCCTATTCATCCTAACGCCTGCACATATTGAAAGAGTTTCTGAATTTGACACTGTATAGTGTCTCTTTCTCGATAAGCAGATTTTGTTCTTATTTATAAGACGTCAGTCGGCCGGTTCAATGGTGGAGTGTGTGTATTTATTTGCGCCGTTGTAGCCAATGACCGCACAACAAGGGATTTACTAGTGCATCAACCTCTGTTATATGTATATTAACAAAAAGATAAAGGTTATCAGTTAGCTACAAGAGTTGTTATCACATCCATTAGAAAAATATTTTGACATTTGAGTTTATCCAGAACTTGTCAATGTTTCGGTTACATTTTTTTGCAGGAATATGATAAAACCAAACAATGTTTTCAGTTGCTATGACATGAAAAGGGCTAGTCAGTGCAGTTGTTGAAATCTATCTGTACTTTTATTACGTTTCCAAGGAGGGAGGAAGGGTACTCAAATTTTACAGCTATTTAACCAGAAAATTAATTATCCTTTATCATAGAAGTCGCCAAAATACTTTTTTTTTGCTAGCAGTGCATGCCTTTGTGCTTAATAATTACTCTCGCTCTTGCATTCGTACATCACCCTCTCGCGCTGAGGCACTCAAGGTCTGTGCGCGAATGTTAGGCCTCAAGCAATTATCCAGTATGAATGCACTGTAGCTCATCAATTATCCTTATCATAGAAGTCGCCAGAATACATTTTTTTCACTCATCATGCAAAATGTTCACGGCAATTATATATACATTTTTCCATCGTTTAAAGAGAAAAACAGGCACTTACAGCTGCACAAACGTACTCATGTTGATTTAAATTAAACTTTTTGATATTATTTCAATTATTAAATATTCTGGGTAAATTGACTCTTGCAACTCTCTCTTATTTGGTATTTCTGATTTTTTATTATCCCGACTTCAACGGTTACAAAATATGGCAGCTAGACTAATCACACTTACTAGGAAATTTGACCACATCTCCCCTGTCTTAGCTGATTTACATTGGCTACCTGTGGAGCAACGCATTGTCTTCAAATACTCTTTACTCGTTTACAAAATACAACTTGGTAAAGCACCCGTATATCTTGCTGACTCTGTTCAACCATACACTCCTCGGCGTGCTCTTCGTTCGTCAGAGCAAGGTCTCCTAAAATTGAATCGTACAAAAACACAGTGGGGCAACAGAGCCTTTGGGATTGCAGCGGCAAGAATATGGAACAATTTACCTGCTGTCGTCCGATTAAACAGCAATATAAACCGTTTCAAAAAAGACTTAAAAACCCACTTATTTAAAGTGGCTTTTACTCAATAATCTTTTTGTAGTCATCTGATATGTTTTTGTGCTCTATTGACTGTATAACTTGTTTGTAAATGCAAAAGCGCCATGAGCGCCATTTATGGCGGATACCGGCGCTTTATAAGTTTTCATTATTTATTATTATTATTAAATGGATTATAGATCAATGTTAACCCACATCCATCATAGCAGATTTCAGAGAGAGAGTCAATGTTGTAAATTCTCCAAAGGTATCCAGTTACGCGATGAATGGCCAAGACTGACATCCTATACACAGCAGTCCATCTTGAGGTGTGTAATAATGTTATTTCAACCATATTTAAGTGCTTAAAAGGCAAGTCACATATCGGAATTTTCTATACTCCTCAATCGATTTTGGAGTGTGTAATAATGTAACTAAAACATATTTTTATTTAAGTACTTAAGTTAAAATCGCAATTCCAATGAGACACAACATGTTGCGCACAATGTATGCATTGAATGAAGAGTAATTTTAATCAAACTTCATGGCCGCTGTTTAGGCAAAACTTCTCGAGTATCTACTTTCCTGCTTCTTGCTTAAGGTTGACATCCTATAAATGTCAATTGATTAATCAAAGCACTTCGAGAGCTATCATAAAGTGTATAATGGAAGTTGCCACAATGACTGTATTTCCTCGTGCAGAATTTGCATGGCAATACATGATTTATTACATTTCTTTTAGAGCAAAAACAGGCTCTTACAAATAATATTTCCTGGGCATCATTGATGTGAATTTAAATTAAACTTTCTGATATTATTTCAGTTGTCACAAATCAAAATTTTCTACACTCCTCAATCAATTTTGGAGTGTGTTATAATGTTACTGGAAACGTATTGTAAGTGTTTAAGGTAAAATCACAATTTGAATTAGACACGGAATGATGTTGTGTGTAAACATGCACTAAAGATCAATGTTAACCCAATCCATCATAGCTGATTAAATGCAAAACTTCTCAAGTATCTAGTTTCATGCTTCATGCTTAATGTTGACATCCTATACACGTAAATTGATCAATAAAAGCACCTTGAGAGCTATCAAAAATGTATAATGGAAGTTGTCACGATGAATGTATCAGAATTTTCATGGCAATATACATTTTTGTTGGAGCAAAACCAGGCACTAATAAAAAATCATAGTTTCCTGAAAATTACTCATGTGATTTGAAGTTAAACTTTCTCATATTTTTTCAGTCATCAAATATTTGTGTAAATAGATTATAGATCAATGTTAACCCAAATCCATCAAAGCCAAACCCAGGGAGAGCCTTGAAGTATCTGGCTGCTTGTAGTGAATTCTTCAAAGGTATCCAGTTACACGATTTATGGTCAGGACTGACATCCTATACTCAGCAGTCCATCTTCAGGTGTGTAAATAATGTAATTTCAAACATATTTAAGTGCTTAAGGCAAGTCACATAACGAAATTTCCTATACTCCTCAATCGATTTTGGAGTGTGTAATAATGTTACTAAAAATATATATGAAGTGCTTAAGATAAAATTACAATTTGAATTATACACAGAATGTTGTGCACATGCATTGTAAATCAATGTTAACCCAAATTCATAACTGATGAAAGTGATGACTTTTTAAGTATCTGGTTACCCACTCTCTATGCTTGAGGTTGACATCCTATACTTGTAAATCAATCTTGTAATACAGTAATGTTAATACATATTCATTTTAAAATTGAAGTGCTTATGGGTAATATAACAAATTGGGTTAAAATGGGATCTGCTCGCCTTATTTATGGTCAGGTTGAAAAATGCCACCCTTCAATCCACCTTGTCTCATGTTAAATTATTGCATATCCATTTTAAATACTTAAGTGAACTTGGAAAAAGAAGTTTTTTAATAGTGGTTTTGGGAATAAGAATAAATACAGAGGAGAACATTGGCAAAATAATGGCCTAACGAGGTCATGATTGGGTAAACAAATATTCAATCCCTCTACCCAGTTACACTACAAATGACAACTTTTTACTGACCAGAGAGAGCCTGCTATGATTACACAAAGAGATTCTGTGGCATTACAGTAAAATGTGAGTAAAATGAGATTTGCACAAATAAAATTCAATATATAAAATGTAGAGCCATCCTTGTATTCTGTCATTTCAGGTTCTTCTATCCTTAAATTGTGTTCAGCTGAAAGGCAACTGACTCAAAAAATCAAACAATTTCATGGCAGATATTTTCTAAAGAGAATCTTTAATGACCTGCTTAAAGGTGTATGTTCCGATCACTTTTGGGGTGCTATGATTTTTTTTTTACACATCATGATATTTTGATATCAGAAGAATCCCCAATTTTTTTTTCATTATGTCTGTAAAATATTAGGGGCCAGAAATGTTCCATTTAGAAACTATAGGCTAAAATGTGGTGAAATCTGCCGTCTGCGCATCCGCATATTTTCTGTAGTTTTCATGTGAATTATAAGTTCAGATAATTAGTTAATTATCCTATGGAATCTTCCAAACTGGTTAATGACTTGGATTTTTTCTAATTTTTCCCGTTTTCCGCAACATTAGTGATTCACTGACTGGGTATTTTTCAATGAAATTGGGCTATTTGAAATACTGATATTTGTATACTTTCTATTCAATTCCTTCACCTTACTTTTCCTCTTATACTACATATTTCACATTACACAGGGATTAAAGTTATTGTCTTAGGTATCATAATTATGCGCACACAAAATATAGATTTACTTGCTTCTGTTGTCATGTTATGCAATCTTCTGACCACATGTTTCATACAAACAATTCAAATTTCCCACCAAATATCAGATTTACCAGTGTCCAAAGTGTACTTACTTTATAGTAACGTCATAGTTCATACTTTCAAATCCAAAAGTGGATTGTTTGCCAAACAAAGGTTCATACTTTGTATTGATCACACTATCCCTCAATAGAACCACTCATGCATCCCATACCATGATCACTTTCATTACTTATTGACCGACCCTCATATAAATACCAAAATATTTACACATACCATGTGCTCAGAGCCAATCTGATGATACCCCAAAGTTTCACTATAAGGCAAAAAAAAATTTGTTTGATTGTCCATAGATCACTTTTAAAAGTTGGGTAGGTCGGTCGGGAAAGTTTTTTTCTTTCTTTCTCACTTGCCCTTTTTTGAGGTACCAAAAGTAAAATGAGATGTACTTGTTGTGGTAACCAAAATGGGGAACACAATCTTTAATATTTTGATGAGTATTGTTATTTTCTCAACACTTAAAAAAAATGACCGCACGTCCTGATAGGTCAATCGTCACGCGTATGCATGCATCTGGATGCAGCTTCGCGAACAACAACAAAGCACGCTCGCGTGAAATATCTTGAATTTCATCCATTGCATTATGACAGTGACTATAGGGCATACAATGATATGCCTCATGGGTGCATGGGTAGAGTAACACTTTTGGGAACAACCCTGTCTGAGTCTTCATATTATCTATTTTCTATATGTTTGAGAATTGTATTTGAAGCTTTTCACAACTTTCTGTACTTCTTAGAGATGAATTTGAGATTCTCATTTATTTTTTTAAAATTTCATTTCATTTATTTTCTTCTTATAATTCACCTTTTTTTTGGCTTTAATATTTGTCTTCTAAAGTCACTGGTTGTTCATACCATTGCTGAGCAACATAAGTTTATACTTTTTCTATTTTTAATAATTCTAAGAAATGTATTTTTAGCAGTTTTTTAAAAAAATTCAAAAGTTATATTGTAGATGTTAGTTTTGATTTGCTGCACTTTAAGAAACCTTTTGGTGTATATTGTTGTCACAGAAAAAGGCACTATTTGAATTAAACTCAATTATTTTTACTACTTTATTCAGTGATACGAGTAGCCAGAATTCGGAACTATAATCTGATTTCCTTGATAACCTTGTACTTAGCTGCCTCGGATATATATACACCACTGCAGAAAAACAGCTATTTCTCAAAATCAATTACTTCTATACTTTTTATACTGAGACCATGTAGCAAAGACAAGTCTTGACTCTACCTATTTGAGGACTTTCAGATAATTTTTCTCGCGAAGTGAGTCTTGTTATCACTTAACAAGCCTGTAGTGGTACATGTTCATTACGCTCGTTTCAGAGATCAACTTAACAAGGTCACATAATAGATCAGTGCCTGAATTAGGAACTCTGTAAAAAGAATAGTGTGAGATCAAGCCAGCCAAATTTTGAGTAAGCTTTGTTTCTGTTGGTTCCCCGATGTCACCATCCTTATATTTAGTAACATAATACACTCTGTCAGCCAATCACAGCAGTTTACATAACTGGTATTGGTCCATTTAAAGGGTTTAGTGCAACAAGGGTCCATCTGCAACAGCTGCCAGATGTTATCATGTGTGGCAGTAGCAATTTGGCAATAATAGCATAAGTACCCCTTGATACAAACAAAAAGTAACACATGTCAGCAATAGCAGATACAACATTTTGCATTGCACTTACATCTTAGTTATGTGAATTGGCTGTATCTATAATTAAGTTTGATAGAGGGCACTCTCGATCGAACTCATTTACCCCATGAAACGGAAGTGACGTGCTTTAGATGTTGTTTGCATCCATGTCATGACTACCGGTTGATGAGCCAATCAGAGGCCGTCTTCCAAGTCCCGCGGGTTTTGGTTCTATCTCCAGTGCCCATTTCATTTTCATTCGCTTGTCGGTTGTTCTACTGAGAGGAAGTATTATTTACGAATTTGGTCATAATCATATTATCACTTTTAATTTAGGTTTTTGGTACTTTACTAGGCCTTTTAAAAATTGATTAACCGAAGCTGTTTATGAAACTGAACAGTCGATATTTCCTATTAATATTATGACCTTCAATCATGGGACTCTTGGTCCCACCTGTGTTTTGAACTTAAGTTATAAATTAAAATTATATTTAAATGTACTGGTATGATATCAATTAATTCAATTCATCTATATTATTAGATGTTCAATAATTGTATTATCAAATATAATTTGACATTATTGAATTCTGTTGTATTTAAGGAATAAATCCTCTCAACAAATAGCCGACCAGCTATCTATCACATCCCCCGTGTCTTGTCCAATTCCGTTATCTGAGGTAATAGCTGCCAATTGTTATATATTAGAGGTACTTTAAGTTGTGCCCTTGTGAAAACACAATTTCACAAGTGGCACTAATTGCAGATAAGCCTTTGTTACTCTATGTCTCTAAATATCCTCCTAGTCCTAATTCTCGGTGGGCTATATCATATTACTATTACTGTCGCTAAACCAATTGGTAATTTGGTCCGTTGACAAACAGACCTCAACTGCTAATTTGACCCATTGAGCTATATATTAAACATGTTAAATGGATACTGCAGTTCAACCATTTCCACTACGACACTTTCTCTAGTAAATATAAGTCTAAGGTTGATTGTTTTAGAAGAAAATGGTGCACTTTATGTCTAATTATTTGTCACCATGCTTAAGCCTGTACGGAAAGATTGGAATCCTCTTCAAGGACTGTTGGTGTTACTATTATAAGTTTAGAGTATACAGGGGGAGTCAAAATACTCAGGTCCCATTTAAAAAAAGGAAACATACTTCTTATTCAATTTCATCATTGTTTATAAAAGTAGGCATACTTCTACATACTTGGTGATGTTTTCAAGACAATACCATATTCCATGCCAGAACTACCACAAAAAAGAGCGCGAAATTCAAAGTGTTCCAAGTTGGTGGATTTCACACTGAGTTGGTATAAATAAAACATTTGATAGATAGACCAAAACACTTCCATAAATGAATATCCTGCATGTATCATGTTGACGGAATCCTCTGAACATTGGAAACTGTCAACAGAAGCTCCGTTGGACTTGCAGAATACTTCTTGTCTTTATGTACACCGACAGCCAAAAAGGAGTCATCTGACTCCTTAAGTAGAGTAAAGACTCATTTTAATGTTAACTCAAATGTTCAGGGAGTTTGTTATGTAAACAATCATGTACAATATAACTATGACTCTAAAGTTCAGGGTATAGTTTGTTTATGTAAACAATCATGTACAATATAACTATGACTCTATGTTATGATTTACTGTCCAGTGGCGTAGCTCAGGGGGGGGGGGGGGGCAGGGGGGGCATTTCCCCCCTGATGGAAAAATCCCATTTGTGCCCCCGCCCCCCACCCTCTCTAAAAAAATATAAAAAGGAGGGAAAAAAAGAAAATAGGGGGAAAAATGATAAAAGACCGTGATGGCGTGCGGAGGAACTGGTTATGTGTGGGTATATTCAGCCCAAATTGTCAAATATTTTTATCTTCACCCCCCCCCCCCCCCCCCACTTACGTGAAATTCACGAGTTGGTGACTGGGGAAAATTTGGGGCAACCTTTTACGAAAATTTCAGAAATTCTTGCCCCCCCCCCCCCCCCCCCCCCCCCCCGAACAAAATCCCAGCTACGCTAAATCATTTACATTTCGGATCATAAATCATGAATACATTTCAAGTTACAGAGCGATACGATTCTTAATTACCTCAAAATCATAGTTTTAGAGTGAATTTAGAGTAAAAATGACTGGTCGGCGCTGACTTCGTTTATTTCACTCTAAAACCATGATTTTGAAGTAATTAAGAATCGTATCGCCCTGGTACTTGGAATGGATGTACGATTTATGATTAGAAATGTAAATCTGAAAGAAAATCTGCTTTCATTTTTTTTCCGAGGGTTGAGGGCCTTCCCTGGATAAGATCACATAATATACCTTCAAGTATTCTTTTGTATCTTCTGTTTACGTTTACAGGGCTTATCATTAATTACTTGTTTTTGCCCTGGCTGACTTTGATGTGAGTCTATTCTTAACTAGACCTTTAACTCGCATCATCTTTAGGGGCGTTTGTTTATGTAAACATCCAAGCACTATAAATGCAGTCAAGAAGCAAATTAGTAAACATGTCTTCATAATGTATTTTTCATAATTGAAGAAATTAATTAAGAATGATTATAGCCGACGAGATACGTTGTCACTGCTTATGTTAAATTGTCATCAATTGGTGGATCTGATTTAAAGACAACGATAATACTTTTAATGCTTCATATTATGTTTCAATGTTTATTGTATCAAATATTAAGTATTCGTTCATATATTTTGTTTACATTTACAGGGCTTGTTGTTTGTTGTTTGTGCTCAGGGCCGGACTTACCATTGGGCCAGATGGACCCGGGCCCAGGGCCCCAGATTTGTTGGGCCCCACATTCCGAAAGATATAAGATCACAATAAATTACCAACACTTTAACACTTATTAATTAATTAAATCAATTGTTAATTATTTATTAATTAATTAATAATCGATCTTTTATTATTGATCATTAGTCAATCATTAATTACTCGTAATTGATTATTTATGAATCATTAATTAATTATTAATTATCCATGAATTAATTAGTTGTTTTTGCCTCTGGTTGACTTTGATGTGATAAGTCTATTCATAATTATATACAAAATATTCCAATTTGGGACCTTTAACTCACCCCACGGAAAGTGGCGTTTGTGTGTGTAAACAACCATGTACAATATAACTATGACTCTATTATACAGTATATTATAAAAACAAATCTTGAACACTTAATTTCAAGAAAGAGAGTGCCCGTTTTGGCATGACGCAATTCTCTTCATGATACGCTTCCTTTATTTCTGCTTGCATTTGAACTTAACCCCCTCTAAGCGAGTTTTGTCTTTTTTCAGACTCTTCTTGTTTAGATTTCTTGTGTTTTTCTTATTTTTTAAAAATTCCCATATTCACCCACTGGAAGACAAGAGGGAAGTACTATGGCCATGAGACTTTGGGAATCGATTAATATGTGACGGAAAATAAAATAAATACAAATCCTACTGTAAAACCCTACACAGCTTTACAATTTGTTTCTCAAAATAATCTGCCTAAAGTACTCAATCAATAAGGGATTGAGTATCCTTAACGTAATACCAGCACCTTTTAAAAAAAATTCTGATGAAATTGTATTATGGAGCAGTTTTGCCAATTTCAAAATTATGCAATGTAATTTTCTGTTCCATCAGAAATGATCGCCTATACTTTAGTTTAATACCCCTTTCTTTCAAGGTTACATGGTCCAAAATTGGCCTAAATGTCAGGTATTGATCAGACAATTTGTGGGCGTGACATAACATGTTCTTTTAATTGCTATCTGAGACAATGTTGCCAACTATGTCCCAGGTGGTAGCTGGAAGTACTTAAAGGGGGAAGAGCACCAAAAACTACCATTGAATGGCAAAAAAAACTTGATCCTGTGATCACAGGATCTACAATCTACAAGGCTGTTTGACTGTCCGCTTTATAATTAAAATTATGGGATAAAAAAGATTACATAGTGGCCCCTTTATGGTTTGACCTGATTTAGGTAGCGCTAATGAATAGGAGTATACGGTGAAAATTTCAAGAAAATTGTTCGAGCCCTTTTTAAATTATCTGCATTTTCTACTTGGCACACATTTTACATGTAACTCTATGGGAAATGTGGCCGATTGAGGGCGCTATTATAGTAAATAATAATATTCAAAGCTCTATTTCTCAGAACTGGCACTAACAAATGTTCTGAAATTTCTACAAAAGATGGCCAGTATATTCAGGTACTTGAATCAGTTAAAACCAGAACCGGGCCAGCAAGTTACGGTGTTCTCAGAATAAAACGAACAAATTATGTGGGATCAAACTCGCATCTTTTAATAACCCTGAAATTATGTGTGGGGCACATCTCCTCCACAGCGAGTAAGTTACCTTCACAGCACTGAAGAATGCTAGTACATTGAAATACATCGGGTTGATAGAGAAAGTGAGATGGAACACTCATGGAACATTGCTGAGTGGTCGAAGATGTTGTACATCAAATTCCGAAAGTGTATGAAATAGTGTCAAGCCAAGTGTGTGGGTTTTAGTCTACCTGGGGGCAAACCTTTCACATGATTATCCTTGCGTTTCCTACAAAATTTGTGATATCTGTGTGTTTGTTGATTCAAAGGAGACTTTTGCAGCAATCCTCCCCCCCCCCCCCCATGTCTCCTTCAGACTATGCAGATTGAAGTAGGCATGTAGTACCATGGTAGTACCCAGTGGTTCGAAAGTCACATAAAACCGTTTGTCCTTTGCACACTGAAAACCCACCTCACATTTTTTCCTTATTTGGACACGGACAAACTATATAGCCTAAGCTATCATACCACGACCCTGGGAATATTCCCTGCGCTCTCCCTCACGCTAAATGCAATCCATCCAAAAAAATTCGCACTGGCGCAATAATTGTTGATTCAATAAATGGTGATTATTGATATAACACCGAGAGCAATACACAAGGTTTACGGCCAGGGTTTCTAAACATCCGATGAATTATCGTCTGTGCTCGTGTGCGTGAAGCATGTTATATCTAAGAGTGCACTAGATGCTACGTGTCTTTTGAATTTCGCAACTGTCACTTTTTATTTTCGGAATTTGTAAACATTTAGTAGTGACCAGACGTAATCAAGTTTTAATTTTCCTAATAAGAACGTTCGGTTATTTCATACTTCTGCTCTCGGTTGGAAAAAACCCAACAACAACAAAAAAACACCACATTTTCTATATCACTATTAAATATGAGGTTCAAATTTATTTTTGTATTTTGTTTGATATGTATTTTTAGATTTCTTTTCATTCTCAGAGATCGGGGATATTATGAGTGATTCAAAGACCATTGTTTGATATACCATGTTGTAGTTTGCTTCTAAAAGAACCCAATCACCTGAATTCAATGGTATTCAGACAGACCAACCCCTGCAATAGTATAAAACATAAAAAAGATGAATCCAACAGAACCAGGAACAAAACACACCATATAACAAATAAAAAATGCAATGATGCCATTTATTTTGTTAATAAACAAAGCAACAGAATACTAACAAAACAATAACGAAATAAAGATAATAAACACACAATAGAATCACATCAGAAAACTGATACAAGAGAATATCTCAAATGTGGTAACTTGGATGTCTAGAGGGCTACATCACTGACTTTGTGCTGTAATTTATAGTTCTTACCACTTTCGTTTTATATTTTGTCCCTAGTGAAGCTATATTTTTGTTGTTTTATTGTGCATCACTTCTTATGCTTGTCCCGGTGCATTGCCATGTTTTATTGTGTTGTTATCCTCGTTATTGCTTGTTTCCCCACACCCAGTTGGTATCTTGCTTTTATTCTTTGCAAGAAATAGTATGTTTGTAAAAGAAAGTCAAGAAACATAATATTTTACTTGGTATTTTACTTGGTCCAACATTACAAGCCTTCATGTTTTTGCAAGAACTAAAATAATATGATATTAAATTTTACCTTAAATGCAGCAGTATTTTATTTGTTATGATGAAAATACATCCATGTTATTTTTGGCTTTTGTTTTTCTGTCGTATTTAATCAATAATGGCGTAATGAGACATGTTGTTAATAGCAATATGGGTCAAGGCTTGCTAACTTTAACTGGGCCGCTGCACTTCATATTATATCATGATTGTATAATAATGATGTTTTGTATACAGTTAATATATAAAACAACTGGAACCTATTTATTTCCATCAGACTGATTGTTATTACAATGATTATCATATGCGATATACAATGGTTGGATGACGTATATCGGGTAATGTAATAATATTATGATATTAATACCAATGTATTATTGTGCCTACATAGAGATGAATTGATGGGTTTGTGTCATAAAGACTTGTCCCATATAGCTCCCAGATGTTATACAGGTTGATTAAAAAATAGTGGAAAGATGAATCTTGTTTTCAAAACCAAATTGAAATGTGGGTGAAAAATGAGTTGCATTTACAGTTTGCTCGCCGTTTGCCTTTGATGAACATTTGCAATGAGTAACACAATTTACATATTTGTACATGAGGTATC
Organism: Ophiura sarsii; assembly: GCA_035610835.1. Lineage (NCBI taxonomy): Eukaryota > Metazoa > Echinodermata > Ophiuroidea > Amphilepidida > Ophiuridae > Ophiura > Ophiura sarsii. The sequence continues at coordinate 24,624,287 of CM069441.1, forward strand.
TAGTATCAAGTATCAATCTTCTAAAACATGTTCTCCATTCAATTTTTATTTTTTGTTTATCTTCCAAATGTTGGCATAATTAAAATACAGTGTACCATGTCTAGTTTAGATGTACCCCTACCCATGCTATTGCAACATTTGTTGACAGAATATTCTCGAAAATGTTAAGTGTGCGTGTCACTTGTGATTCACTATGCCTTGTGGACAAACACACATGAATGGATACTGTAGTATAAAGGTTCACCAAAGATGTGACTGCACTGCAAAAACTCCGGTGTTAATTTAACACCATGGGTGTCACTATAGGACCGGACCACTTTACACCGGTCCTATAGTGACACCCATGGTGTTAAATTGACACCCATGGTGTTAAATTCAACACCGGAGTGTTTGCAGTGTGGCTTCATGTGTTCACATACAGTTATTATCATCTGTTATTCTTACGCAAAGTTGGTAAAATTTTAAACTTCAAAATGGTTTGGAAAACAAGATGGCTTCTTTCAACTTTTGCAAATTTGTTTCCTCACCCGTATGTATATCAGGCAATCTATGTTCCGAGTTATTGATGTAAACAAATACTCAACTCTGAGCAGCTATTGCAGATGTGGTCTGTTTGAACCAATACCATGTGATGTGAGAAATATCAATATCTGTAATAGCTGCCATGAGTAGCCCTTGTTAACATTGATATGTTGCAGGTAGTTGCACTTTGCAAAAGAAATTTTGAAGGGGCCATTTATATCCATACATCGAAATACAATGCAGCACAATTAATTCAAATCAGACCAATCCAAATTTTAAAACAAATTAAATGTCTATTTTTAATAACGCATTTCGAAATATAATAAGATTATGAGTACATCTTTGAATAAATCTTTGAGTACCGAGTGTTTAACTTTTTTTGCGGACACTTTGTATGTCTCGCTTACTCGCTTCGTGACATTCGTCTAACAATGTCATTTACCCCCATTATCCAAAGCAAGCATGCATCATGTATTAGGAAAACGTAATTGCATTGAAGATATTAAATTACGCATAGTACTGAACTTACAAATTGAATGTATGTTGTAAGACCGTTCATTAATCATAGTTCATTTGAAAATATTTGATTATAGCATTGTATGTTAACTTCTGACAGGGAGAATCATTTTCATTCTGTAATAGCAATAACCAACTGATACTAACGTTGGATTATGTCATTTGCGGATGAGTGGGGGAATTTCTTCATGATGGTTTATCTGTGGTGGACACAGGTGGAGGGGGTTAATTTACAGAATATAGGTTTTCCTGTTTATTTTGAAACATTTTTAATACAAATATTAGTCACAGTCCAAAATAATTTTGCAGTGCATTTCTCAACTTCAATTTAGTCTGTGCTATATTCACTTTCAATATCTTACCAAAGTATATAGTCAGTTGAGCACTGTAAATAGTCACAAATCATTTAATTTAGTCTCGCCTGTTATTTTTGTATTGCTGATGATTGCTTCTAAAAATCAATTTGGTCTGATTTCAAACAAGTTAATTATTTTGCAAACTAAATCCCTCTGTTCAAAATGAAACTCTTGGATTTAAATACCTTCTATTAGGCCTATAGATTGAGAAGTAGGCCTAGAGGTTCAAACACCTATATTGACCAAATTAATCAGGTAAATATAGAAATTCTTGGATTTTAAAAGCTTTCTTTTAATTAAGCCTATGATTTGGGCCATAGACCTATGGTAGTTCAACCATTCACAGATGTAACTACCACGCTACGCTTTATTGCCAGACAACCAATTGATAAGCAGCTGAATTAATATAATCTGCCATAAAATATCTCCTTTTGCATCACCTCTCTCCCTCCCCACCTCTCTCCCCTATTCTGTTCTTTCCCCTCTTTTTCTTTCTCTTTGTTTTTCAGATTTTCTGGGGGTGATGCAACCCCTCCCATTTCATATTATTGGGCTATTCCATTTGCAGGTAGGTATAACCCCATTTGAAATGCACACTCCATGTGGGGATGAGTAAGATAATGTCTTCCATTGGGGTGTATGAATTTCAAATGTATTAGCCATTTTAATGCCTGTATTTTGCTTAATCGGGAAAGTTGAGGAAACAATGAATGAATAATGAAAAAGTCATTTTTATAAGAATGTGAATAATGAAAATGTTGTTCTCATTAAAAGAATGTGATGATATACTCTGGAGGGCATTAGCAGTATGAATAAAACCAGATCTTTGCTTGTGCGCAAGAAAGTCAGAACTCACATTTTTGATGTATTGAATTTTCGGAAATATGCACATTTTATAATATGATACAAGTCAAGATATTCAAAGCAATTATATTTTGATGAGAGAAATAACACATTTCAAAACAATAGAACACAAAGGATATTCAAGCACAAAATGGCATTTTCCTGATAGCTGAAAAAAATGCAGGTAAAAGCTTCCTGCGTTCGAGAGAAAAGAGGGAAGTGAGGAGATGATCAAAGGTGATAAGGCTCTTTTATGACGCATCAATCTTAGATGTTATTAATGGATCTAGAGCAAGATGTTCAAAGAATGTGTCGCCACTTGACACCATCACAGACTTTGTAATATCGAGACTCGTCTGATGAACTAGTTTGAAGTTCTTGTGTTGAGCTCTTAGAATTATTGGGATGAATCATGGATGATAAAGATGTAAAACATGATCTAGTGTATTTCTTACGTATCTTGTAGGTTTGATTTTGGTGGTGGTTGGGGGTATGTGTCACTGGAAATCTTAAGTTGGCGCATAGATAACCAAACTTTCGTAGCATATTGAACTTATTTTTTACAACATGTTGGCATTTTATACCAAGATACATCAAGTTAAACAGGTTATTGATAAATCAAATAGTTATGCAACTTGGGTCATCAGCACATCCATGTAGGATTATTATTAGTTCCGACTATCCCTTTTCTGGGGATGGAGGTGGGAAAAGCTATCATTATAACTCTAATGAATCATTAATATCATCTCTCCCATGTCCTGCACCTATTCATGGAAGTTGCCAATTTACTAAAGTATTTCAACACAGATATCCAAACCGCAGACTATCCATCCACCACACTTGAAAAGAGACGAGCCCTCAGGTAACAGTGCAGACGTGTCTCACATCAACAACAACAAATACTGAATGCCTGGTACATGCCAGAGCCCTCGTCAATTACACAACTCTATTTCAATTTTGTCCATGCTTGACACACGAGTCCTATAATAGTTATGAGCTCAGTGGCGATTGTTGCCTCCAGGAATAGAGGCAATTTCAGACTATCGATCCCTTTTCAAATCGTGAGATGTGGGTCAACCAGCAAAACAAGCTCATCCCTGTAGTCAATAAGCCAGCTAGGGTTAGATGGATGAAAGTATGAAGGCATTTATATGACATGGGTTATAAGCTATATTTTATATTTTATGGGTTGGCTGGATCAAATTACCACGGATGACACAGAACGGGTTATTTCTTTACTAGGTTATTGCTGGAGAAGGAGCTCAAATGAATGGGATGGTGTTACAATTTTGTATAAAATATTTTACGTAAATATTCACTAAAATAATATAGTGAAAGAGAACATGAAAAAAAGTAGATGTCATAAAATGCCAAAATGTCCTTCCAAAATTAGGTCTTTGGAGACAATTTTGTAAACATTTTCCAAAAAAGGGCATCTTTGAAAAGCAAAAAATGTGTAAAATTTTCGAAAAAAGTATGGTAAGGGTCTTTGTGTCCTTTTTAACCATTTGATTGTGGTGGATAGGAGAATAATTAGCAATAGTAAATTGGATGTCTAGTAGACAATTTCACTTAAGGTGCGTTCATACTCGCGTTGTTGCGTATCGGTCGACGTCGGCGGACAAAAGTTGGCATTGCTTCAACACGCGCACCGATATCCGTCGACGTCAGGCGATGTGCAACGACGGGAGTATGAACGTACCTTTACTGTTACCGACATTGTGCTATAATTATAGCGGTGCATTTGTCTAGTTCACATCTTCTATATCTTTTTTATAGTTCCTACTATTTGCTTTGGCTATTTTTGTCACTCATGAAAGGTGGTTTATCCACTTCAGCCTTCCTTCGTTATTTTGTTTTGGTTTTAGTGCACAGCAATTTGTTTGATCATCCCATTGCATATTTGTGTTTTATTGTTATTTGTTTTTAGTGCACAGCAACTCATTGACTGCCTTAGCATAATGTACTGTTGTTATTGCTTTATTATCTCTTAGCTTGTTTCCCCACACTAAGTTGGTATATTTTGCTTTTATTCTTTGCATTTTATATTTTCGAAAAACTCTTGTATCAGTTATTTGGTGTGTTTTGTTCTTGCATCCATTGAATTCATCTTTTTCCATTTTTTGGTCTTTGTGTAATTTTTTTCTTTTCAAAAATATTATCCTTAAGATAGGGTTCTTTAGGTTAAATTGGTAACATTTCCTCTAAATATTGACTCTTTGGTGACAGTGAGTTTGAAAATATATATAATGAAATAAATATCTCCTTAAAAAAGTTGAGCACTCTTGAAAGGATTTTTGGAAACTACTATGTATAATTAATATTACATATCATGCATTGACATTATACCAATAGGTAGACTACCTTTGAATGAGAGTGCTCATTCCCACAAGGCAGAGCTTAATAAAAATAATAATAATTTATATTAATTATACCTAGAATATATGAGAGTGCCCCATTCCACCCTCTGTTTTTAATCTCCTTAGTTGTAGGGAAAAAAAGATACTTGATTGAAGAAAACGAGGACCTTTAACGTTCCAGCTTCGAAAACAAAAAAAGGTTGGCTGACTTTTCTTTCCCATTGGCAAATTAGCATGCCCTGGAAGTAAGCACGGTGCATAACTATATTAATAAATGATATCATGACTGTGATAACAACAGTGATGATATAAGTATGCTGGAGGAATGATAAGAAGACGCTAATCAGATCCCCGGGGAAAAGGTGTTGATGATATGGGGATGTGTATTTAATTAATATTATGTCATTAACACAATCTTTTTCAAATGATTACACTTCAGGGTTTCTTTCTCTCAAAATAAAGTTTGAATTATCACAAAAGACTTTCCTGGACTATCAACTATCTTGATTATTTCTCCGCCCCCCTAAAAACAGTGTCAAACCATGGAATTATATTTATGAAAGAGAAAACCACTTACAAAATAAACTGTCTGGTTAGGCGACGCAAAATAACCCTGTTGTACAGGCGCAACCGACCCATTTTTTAAAGAATTTGGTGAGAAAAAAAAAATCATGGGCAACTGTATACCGACTCGAAAATAAGAGGGGAAAAGCCTGACCGGTCCATTTCCTTGTGTGTTTTTTCGTCGCCTTATCAGACAACTTATTTTCAACATTTCATTTTTACATAATTAGGAAACATATTCCTCTGTAACTTAGAGGATATTTGGGTTACATGTTTATAAATGTAATTTGACCAAATAATTTCATTTAAAGGATGAAAAAAAGAGGGCATTCAATGATAAAGATTGCATAATATGCCTTTAAACACCCTGTGGTTGCACTCATCACTGAATTCGGGTATCCATGGTATCCAAGATATCTTGGAAAAGTTTTTTTTTCTCTTTCTCTTTTTTTTTGTCTCTTTGTTGTTGCTTGCTATCTTCAATAGACATTTATTTGACAATATTCCAAGCAGTAACCCATTAATCATAAAGATATGGTATGTTACTGGTAAACTGCAATGTATAACAACTCCTATATGCTATCTGCTGTAGACAGTACCTTTGATAATGCTACACATAGTGATCTATAGTGTGTATCAGACTGACATTGTCTATATGTATACAGCAATGTTTAACAATTCCTACATGCTATGTTCAGTAGACAGTAAATTTGATAATACTACAAACAGTGATGTATAGCGTGTAATCGTGTATCAGACTTGTTGTTGTCTATACAGTGTAGGTATACTGCAATGTATACCAACTCCTATATGCTATCTTCAGTCTATAGTGTGTATCAGACTGACATTGTCTATATAATATACAGCAATGTTAAAAGGAGGGTTCCAGCAAGCACAACAATGTGCATTATATGTTAGAAAAATAATTATCGAGCCCAAATTGCGTAATTATATAGAACAAAACATAATTATCACAAAAAAACGAATAAAAACTGCTATCTCACAACATGCAATTTTTTTTAATTTGCGGCGATCGAAAGTCCCGGTATCAATGAAGTCATAGTAAAACAATGCACTTGTGCAAATTTGAGCACCAATAACCATGATGTCGATTGATACCGTGATTTCGATCAACGCGAATTTTAAAAATGGAAGGTTGAGATATGGCAGTTTTTAATCGTTTTTATGATAAGTATGATGTTTTGTTCAATATAACTACGCGATTTGGGCTTGATAATTATTTTTCTATCATATAATGCATAATGCTGTGCTTGCTGGACACCTCCTTTAACGACTCCTATATTCTATCTTCAGTAGACAGTAAATTTGAGAATTCTACAACTAGTAATCTATAGTGTGTATCAGACTGATATTGTCTATATGTATACTGCAATGTATAACAATGCTATCTTCAGTAGACAGTAAATTTCATAATCTGACAAATAGTGATCTATTGTGTGTATCAGACTGATATTGTCTAGGTTAACTGCAATGTATAACAACTCCTACATGGTATCTTCAGTAGTCAGTAAATTTGAGAATACTACAAATAGTGATCTATAGTGTGTGTATCAGATTGACATTGACATTGTCTATATATACAGCAATGTTTAACAACTCCTATATTCTATCTTCAGTAGACAGTAAATTTGCAAATACTACAAATAGTGATCTATCAGACTGATATTGTCTATAGGTAAACTGCAATGTATAACAACTCCTACATGCTATCTTTAGTAGACAGTAAATTTGATAATACAACAAACAGTGATCTATAGTGTGTATCAGATTGACATTGTCTATATATACAGCAATGTTAACATCTCCTACATGCTATCTTCAGTAGACAGTACATTTTGTAATAAACACCGGACAAAAAGAAAGTATCCACTTTTTTCAAAAAGGCGCCCTGTGTTTAATTTTGGCACAATAGCACCAATATTGATGAAGCGGTGGCCATTTGAATAAAAAAATGATGCAGTTTCTAATATTGCAATTAAACCTATACCCATGAAAAGAGCGTAAACAAAACAGTAAATCTAAAGTGTACCTCTTCTTTCTCTCTCTCCAGGAAAAAACAATCATAATCCGAACATCTCACATCATCAATTATTTCCAACACCTCACTGTATCTTTAATTGGTGTGAGACTCATCCACGGCTGTTTGACTGTCCGATTTATAATTAAAATTATGGAATAAAAAAAGATTACATAGTGGCCCAGTTATGGTTTGACCTGATTTAGGTAGCGCTAATGAATACGAGTATACGGTGAAAATTTCACGAAAATTGTTAGAGCCCTTTTTGAATTATCAGCATTTTCTACTTTACACACATTTTACATGAAACTCTATGGGAAATGTGGCCGATGAGGGCGCTATTATTGTAAATAATAATATTCAAAGCTCTATTTTTCAGAAATGGCACCAACAAATGTTCTGAAATTTCTACAAAAGATGGCCAGTATATTCAGGTACTTGAATCAGTTAAAACCAGAACCGGGCCAGCAGTTACGGTGTTCTCAGAATAAATCGGACAAATTATGTGGGATCAAACAGCCATGCATCCTTTACAATGACCAGGATTATTCATGATGTTTGTAAGCCAACACCTGTCTCTAATTTCCGTGCAACCTTCATTGTAACCCCAAATCGACGAGCAACTTCAGCTACAGAACTCCAGAAACTTTTCATTGAGAAAAAGCAGCAGTATATTTACTGTTTTGTTTATGCTCTTTTCACGGGTAAAGGGTAAAGTGCAAGAATGGAAACTGCATCATTTTGTATTCAAATGCACTTAACCCTATACCCATGAAGAGAGTGTAAACAAAATAGTAAATCTAAAGTGTACCCTTCCTTCTCTCCATGAAAAGTTTCTGGAGTTTCTATAACTGAAGTTGCTCTTCGATTTGGAGTTACAAGGCATGTTGCACGGAAATGGAGAGACAGGTGTGTTTGCTTACAAACATCATTTATGAAACTGGTCATTGTAAAGGATGAGTCTCACACCAGTAGATACAGGTGTTGGAAACAATTGATGATGTGAGATGTTCGGATTATGATTGTCTTTTCATGGACAAACAGAAAGAAGAGGTACACTTTAGATTTACTGTTTTGTTAACGCTCTTTTCATGGGTAGGGTTAAAGTGCAACAACGGAAATGCATCATTTGTTATTCAAATGGCACTGCTTCATCAATATTGGTGCTATTGTAACAAATGAGTTGTCAAAATGCACGAGAGGAAATGTCTGTTCTTTCCCACTTGTTGAATTTATTTAGGGTTAAAAAATTAAGAATTAAAAACAGGGCGCCTTGAAAAAAGTGTATACTTTCTTTTTGTGCGGTCTTTACTACAAACAGTGATGTATAGTAGTGTGTATCCAACTGTTATAGTCTATAGGTATACTGCAATGTACACTGAGCCAAAAAAGAAACTTATACAATTTTAACAGATCACCATAGGGTCAGTGCGCATTTCTCTTGTGTCATTGAAGCAAACAATTGGTTATTGACTGCCATTTGAAGCAATACATTGCAGTAATATTGTATCCAAATTTGGTACATTTTCATGCACAGAATTTTATTTGGTGATATGTTAAAATTTTATAAGTTTCTTTTTTTTATAAGTTTCTTTTTTGGCTCAGTGTATAACAACTCCTACATGCTTTCTTCAGTAGACAGTACATTTGATAATACTACAAAAAGTGACCAATGGTGTGTACTAGAATTATATTGTGTATAAGTATTATGCAATGTTTAACAACTGCTATCTTCAGTAGACAGTGACTTTGATAATACTACAAACAGTGATCTATAGTGTGTATCATAATGATATTGTCTATAGATATACCGCAATGTATACAAACTGCTGTACGCTATTTTCAGTACAGTAAATTTGATACTACGGGGTGGTTCAAAAAAGTTAACCCAAATTCAAGGTAACATTTCAACCACATTTAGAGTTTTAGAGAATTTGTGTTTACTTAGTCTTGATCAGCAGTACGTTTTTAAATTATCCTCAAATTATCCTCAATTATCCTCAAATTGATATGTTTAGCTTGGTTGGTTCTTCAGATATGGTTCATTACAGAAACCATACAAAAATCTGACTTGTCCACGGGAGCGGCCTGCAATAGAGATGGAATGCACAAAACGGAATTGTCCACGGGTGCTGTATCGTAAATACACACGATTGGTCACAATGTACTGCTCCTGTGGACAAGTCAGTTTCGTGCACGCTTTGTGTTGGTTGGGGCCCTTAGAACAGTTTCCCCATTTCCTTAGCAGCATCTTGCATAATCAAACATCTACCACATAAAAAAATATGATAGGAAATGGCTATTTACCCCTGCAAAACACTTGAAGGATGACGATGAAGTAGAATACAAACATAATATTGAAATGGCTCCATATATCTTATCAAACTTCTTTTCTCTTTGCTAAGTTTGTTTTGCCCAGGCCCGTCATTCCTGTTACAATAATATATATAACATAATTCAAGTACAACAGGTTTGGTTGAGTATAATCTCCACACGTTATGATTTTATTAATACGTGGCACAATCTTGATTTTACGATCTACATTACCTTCGCAGCATCTACCACATAACAATATATGATAGAAAGTGGCTGTCTGCCAGTAAAACTTTTGACAGATGACGATCAAGTAGAATATAAACATAATATTGAAATAGCTCCATATATTGTACCAAACTGTTCTTTGCTAATATAATTTTTACCAAGTTTTCCCTAAAGCATAAACACTGTAAAACGGATTAGTATGGTTGAATACGTATCTTCACACATTATGATTTTATAATACGATCTTCATTTTAGTAAGAAGGTGATATAACAGCCTTCAGGTCCCACACCACCAAATAAGTTCCCTATTGCTTTGTGTGGTTAAGAGGTCAATTTTATGTTTATTTTTTCCACCTTGAAAAAATTCAAATCATTGTTTTTATTGAAGATCAAGATGTCTTAATCTTAAAAACAATCACTTTTTGGGGGGTTAACCTACATATGGGTCAATGATATCTATCTTAGGTACAACAGGCTGCCTATATTCTAAGATCAGGGAGTTTAGCTCTGAATTGGTGGAAACAGTGAAATTGTGTAAAATAATACCAGTCAAGTAAAAGCTAGAGATTTTGGGCCGAATGTGAAGGAAATAACCTACAAATGCCAAACTATGAAACATTTAGGTACATTAACAGCACTTTTTGGGGGCGAAGCCACCCTATTAGCATGTGATTGCAAAAACTTACACATTTAGGTCTTTCTAAACATTAGTGGGGGCCGCCATGTTTGTAGTCTTTGTAATTTACATTTACCTATGCAGTCTATTTTAACAGTCCTGCAGTCTGTGATGGAGTCAAGCTAGATTTGTTTAGTTGATGCATAGACGGTTGATGATTCATTCAGAGAGATGTTTATTAGACTCCTCACAGAGAGACATAATAGCTTATCTTGTTTGACTAAGGAGAAATCTCCCAATTGTTGAGGGGTTGTCTAATAAGTGGTTAGTTGTGGATGTTTGAGTTTCGGGTTATATATATAATAATAATTCCTGGTTGATTTAATGAAATGTCAATATGGATAACCATGATCGCGGAATGCCATTTTTTTATTAGTATAGTAATTCCTGGACCAACATTTTAGACCAAGTACAATGTCATATATACCTAGATTGTTTGTTGTTCAGACAGTATTCCCCCCCCCCCCCCACACACTCCCTCCATGCACACAAATCAACTTTATTGGTTTCCTGTACTATTTTTAGACTGCAGTGTTTTGATTTGTTTTTTGGTTTGAATTATGGAAAATACATACACTATTTCCCTGGTATTTTGGTTTGCAACAGATGCTTCAGAAAATGGTTGCAAAACATGCTTCTTTCTTTTGGATCACCCCCATTCCATTTCAATGGAATTTTTATTACCTTTTCTAGGACGTTAAATTTAGACTTATGGCGGGCCTATCTTAATTTCAAACACTGCCGGGTATTACCAGAGTACAAAATATTATTTGGTGGTGTGCACTCTGCTACTGTAATTTTAACAAATACAAATGCATGGCACAACTTCAGAATGCAACATACAGACTAGTCTAGAGAGCAATCCTGCGTAAACAGTATTGATGTTTTACTTTACTCTGTTTTAAACTTGTTTAAAGTCTGGCGGTATTTTCATGTTACATGAATTAGTGATGGTTACCTCCAAAATAATTCAGATTTGTGAAGCACATATTTTTGAGGATCAACATTTTGCAATTACAGAAGAACCTACATTTTTGCATTATGATTTTTCTTGTCTCATAGAAAAAGAAGAACAATTGTATGCAGATGGTCAGTAAGGCGACAAAAACCCCAAACCCCACCCACCAACTCAACATTATGTGAATTATAGTATGATGACAAAAACCCCAAACCCCACCCACCAACTCAACATTATGTGAATTATAGTAAGATGACAAAAACCCCAAACCCCACCCACCAACTCAACATTATGTGAATTATAGTAAGATGACAAAAACCCCAAACCCCACCCACCAACTCAACATTATGTGAATTATAGTAAGATGACAAAAACCCCAAACCCCACCCACCAACTCAACATTATGTGAATTATAGTAAGATGACAAAAACCCCAAACCCCACCCACCAACTCAACATTATGTGAATTATAGTAAGATGACAAAAACCCCAAACCCCACCCACCAACTCAACATTATGTGAATTATAGTAAGATGACAAAAACCCCAAACCCCACCCACCAACTCAACATTAGGCCAAATTAAATTAATTGTTTGTCTCAAAGCTCCTCTCCTGTGTAAAACTAATGCGGAATGCGGTTTTTTTATTTTAATTTTTTTAAATAAAAAATATTGAAATCCTTGTAAAAGTGAACTTTTGTATTTAAGATGATGTGATCAATGAAAATCTGAAAAATCTGTGAAATTTTCAGATTTTTTTTTTTTTTTGAAAAAAAAGAAGAAAAAAAAGAAGAAGTTTTTTTCAGATTTTTGTTTTTCTAATGCGCATCAATAAACTAACGCGCGCGGGAGCTTTGAGACAAACAATTAATTTAATTTGGCCTTATGTGAATTATAGTAAGATGACAAATTAATGAATCCTAACAAGATACTAAATTTGTCAAATTTTCATATCCACAAGAAATGTCATGCTTGATAGTATCTGCAATGCTAGACATCTATCTATATTTTTATCTCTCACTCTTGTAAAAGTATACACATCCCACATCAAGAAGGTTGTGATCATGCATTTCAATCATCTTTCCCCAGGCATCGAGCATCATAATAATTTCATAAAAAAAGTACTTACAAGTCAGTTAAATTTTTATAATTTGAGATGAAATATCAAATTTATGACACAAGTAAATGTCAACAGATGAATAAATGAATAGTGCTAAAACTAAAACCTATTTCTTAACACTTTCCACGCGGCAGGCAGCTGCAGACGACATTCCAAAATTTTACAAAATGTTTCAAAAATGTCAAAATTACTGCATTTCATTACCATATTTTGAATCACCATGAGAAATGCATTGAAATAAGTACAAACATGTCTAGTGTTTGGTCAGTAATCTTTGAGATAGACTTTGAAAATAATGAAAGGTTTCTGAAAAATCTGTTTTGTGTATGGTAAAAATAATAGCCGCGTGGAAAGCGTTAAGGTATTGTATTCCCGGGATTGTTTTTGGTTGATTTCCTTTTTTCTTCTTCCTTATTCTGGCAACAGATGTCTAGCTCTGTAACCCTTTCACCGATTGAACCATTATTATGTTTTGATAATGTGTTGATAATATTGGATCCAAACATAATTATGATAAAATTGGATGCTTTACGTCCAATATATAGCCGCAAGGAAACTGCCTAACTTCCAGCATTATCTAAAGCGCTGACATCACATCCACCAATAACAATGTCACCAAGGAACATCATCGGACTCACGGAACTTCCTTCAAGCTGAGATACTACAACCATGTGCAGTCCTTAAGAAATTAACTTCAACACAGCATTGAGCTCTTAAGATACGTGTGGCAGCTAAAGATGAAGAACCAACCATCCACCATCAAATGGTCTATCATCACCAGAGTGTGGGCATACTCCAAGGGATCCAAGCGGTGCAACATTTGCCTCACAGATAAGTTGTACATCATCAACGGCGACAAACTTAAACTCCTCTACAAAAGATCAAGTTCTACCTTACAAATTGTTCCAGAGAGGCATAACCTAATTACAACCACGTTCGCAATCACTCTGGCATCTACAACCACGTCCGCAATAACCAACATCTTCCCCAGTATACACAGAATAGCAACCAGCTGTTCGATGATCGCACAAGCATGAAACTTAGAGTAGCAACTTACCGTTCCAAATGGTCTAATCTATATATTTATTTATTTCGATATTCTGGCAACAGACATTTAGCTCTGTACCCCTTTGACATTAGGTCCCAGGTATATGCATCAAATATTTAAATAAAACCAGGGATACTATAGGTTTTCCCAGTTAGTTTAACACTTAATTCATTATATTTCATATCTCGTTAAGTTTGAATTCGTCCCAACATTTTGAAGGTTGCATTTGTTAAAGTAAATTTCGTCTTTGGTCAAGTATATTCATATTTTGCGCAATGAATTTCATTTAATGTTCATTTTATTTCGTCCTAACACACTTCCATTTCGTCTGATACAGCGGTAACCTACTAATGTATACATTTATTTCGTCTTTGATCAAATAGTTTCATATTCAGTTCACTTTATTTCGTCCCATGTGGAACGTCCTGCCTAGAAGCATGTAAAATCCAGCTATAGGCCTATAATACGTTTTATATATATATATATATTTATTTTTTATTTTTTTATTTTTCGTTCTTTTTTTCTTTTATTTCATATGATTCATGAATATTTCGCGTTTTGAATCAACAAGGCAAAAGAACACATGTCGGTGGTTCAAATCTAACCTGCAATAATATGTAGGACGAATATATGTGATTAAAGTATTAAAAATAATGAACAAAGACGAATTATATGTGTGCATAGACCAGCTACCATCAGGTGATACGAATTCAATCCTTCCTTGACGAAAAGAAATGACCAATGAATTAAATGAAATGGTCATACTTTGAAATATAATGCTCATTGACGAAATTGATCTAACAAAATGCGTAAGTCAGATTTTGGGGACGAATTCTAACTTAACGAGATATGAAATATAATGAAAAAAGTGTTAAACTAACTGGGAAAACCTATATTAATATTGGGATAGGAAACTCTAATTATGGTAACGGGCTCTGAGAGCTCAGAATCATCATTTGACGTCAATAACCCTAACTCCCACGGTCTTGATTGGCAATGGATCAAGGAACTGGGGAGGGGGTGAACAGGACTAAACTATTTGACCCCCCCCCCCCACCCCCACACACTGGAATTGCACCTGAGTCGCTGGACTAGCAGGCGAGTGATTCAACCACCATAGCACAAGCGCTGATCTCCCCAGGCTAAATGTTTGGTGACTATCTATACCCGGGGTAATTGCGTCATTGGATAGACCTCGTGTGCGCAATCAGGCGCTGCTAATCGTATTGTATGGTGTAGTGGTGTAAGGGTTAATACAACAGCGCCACTTTATAAGAACAAGGAAAATAAGGTCACGTGGGTAGATTTTCTAGCTGATTCGTCAATACCTGCCAAAATATGCAGGGAATTTACGTTGACTTGCATCAAATTCGTCAGACACAAACAATGGTGTATTTAAAGTGACAAAATGATTCAAAACATATAAGACAAACAATGACACATGAATTATCATATTTATCAGGCTTGTAAAAACAATCCAACTCATAAGTGTTATCATAATTTTCCCAAACCGCACAATTTTTCGGGAATTTCCCCAACAATTATGTGTAAACTTCTTAGTCTATACCTAAGCAGACGTCAAACATCGCCCACAGCCCCACCAAGATATGAGAACCAGGAAGTCAAAAGTTCCTGAATGAAGTAGCTTTCAATCAGCAATTTGAGTTTCGCCCTGGTAAAACGGGGTCCTTGACAACCGTTTTATGCACAACATTCTGCCATAGAATTGATACATGCTGAGGACCCAAAAGTGACTTTTTCTCTTCTTTCTTTTATCTTCACCAGGTCAACTTCTCAAAGCATTTCCAGTACAGATATGAGCTTATTCTCAACAAGCTTCAAATGTGATTCTATTGGACAACCCTTTAATACTCAAGGAGGACAAAATAAGCATCCATATTGAAAAGATACAATTACATATGTACATGTTAATGCTGAAGTTGCTTCCTACAGTTGCTACGAAAGAAATCTATATCATTAATTCATATAATTGGACTCTTCGCTTCCTCTCGAGTCATTTCAAATAAATCATTTATTAACTAATATAAAACCCAACTCTTCATATCCTTGTAGCAAACATTGAGATGACATTTTCATCACAGTACGCCTGTCATGTGCACATGATACAGAATTGACATGTACATCCGGTACAAGACTAGACTGATAAATAAATTAACAAAATATGAATAAATCTCCACGTTGAAATCGAGTGTAATCTAATAAAGATAGCATATTCACAATCAGTGCTGCTAGACTGATGTCAAGACTTGTATGTCAGTACATTTGAGATGTATTACTAATGACAGTAACTTGAAGACGAGTGTCTGATACCTGGTCATTTTATATGAGTTTATTACACAATGCATATACAGCACAGACAGGATACAGAAATAGGAATAAGATCCTACTACTACACCTCTTATATTTAAAACAAATTATTGGTAATATTTAAAACTGAAACATGACTGAGGGCATAAAACATACTAATTGTCTATATTTCATGTAATAAAAGTGAGCTATGGTGTTGGAAACTGCCTATGGACCCCTAGCGAGCCTTAATCGTTAATTTAAAGGCATTCTGTGACACAGAGACACATAATCTAAATTATAATTTAGCTGGAACGCCTGCACACACACATATCGATGTGCTAAGAATGACCAAACATTACCCCTTAACCGAACACACACAAAAAAAGTGTTTTAACCCTCCCGGGCGTGTTTTGTGAATGAAACTCAGGGGAGAAAATCGGCTGTGCATGCGTCAAGGATCGAACCTGGGTCGTATGCTTGAAAGTCAGACACCTTACCGACTGCGCTAACTGTTCAGCTCAAAAGAGAAATCTCTGCCATTTGATAGCCAGTCAGATTGTGGCACGGGCGAGCGTGCGGTACCAGCAGCTAGCATTATAGGGATTTGTAGTGACGTGTAGCATGGATGGTTAGGGTTAATAAATCACCTTGAATCTGTCTGTTTTCTGTTTTTTGTGTGATTTCCCTTAGTATGCCAGGTAGATATCCTCTCGTGACTACATCTCTTTAGTCACCCAAGTCTGGACAATAAAAACATCATGAATTTACTCAGGTTCTTAATAAACCCTTGAGTGTCTTGGGTTCCCAAACCGTCATACCGGATGTGCCAGAAGCGATGCTCTTATTAAACTGTAATTTGTCGATAATGGTATAGAATTCAATCCATACAGCACTTGAAATTGCTATGGTGTATGATATGGTGTAAGCTAACTACAGATTCATTCTATTTTATGAGACAATGTAAAAGGCTTTTACAATTTAGTCAGTCTCCCATAAGGCTTGTATGGAATAAACAAATTATTGACATATTTATGGACTGTGCTACCATTCCTACATAATGTAATTGCAAATATCAACACAAAGTGTTCATAAATCTCATTAGTTTCAATACTTACCATGCTGATGTTATTCAATCTATCATTCATAGCACAGGTAGATCTTTTAAAAGGAAATTGCATCTTTTGGATTAAGCCAAACGGATGGTAACATAAAACGAATATTTGAGTTGCCGTACTTATATATAACTCATTATAAGCTTAGGCATCAATCTTTTATTGGAACAGATTGACATCCCTGGATACTATATTTTCCCTGGAAAATTGCAGAACTACATTGGTTTAAAACACAAAAGTATTAAGCTGACAGTATGAATTTGAAGTTTTGTCTAATGTTAATCTTCTACTATAGATCCTTGAGTGTCGTGGGATCTTCCCAAACTGTCATTGTCATACCTGATGTGCTAGAAGCGATGCTCTTATATTACACTGTAATTTGTCAATAACGGTTAGAATACAACTCATAGAGCACATGAAATTGCTATGGTGTATGAGACAGGGTGTATATGTAAGCTAACTACAGATTTATTTTTATGAGGCAATGTAAAAGGCTTTTACAATTTAGTCAGTCTCCCATAAGGCTCGTATGGAATAAACAAAATTATTGACATATCTATATGGACTGTGCTACCATTCATACATAATGTAATTGCAAATATCAACACAAAGTGTTCATAAATCTCATTAGTTTCAATACTTACCATGCTAATGTTATTCAATCCATCATCCATAGCACAGGTAGATCTTTTAAAAGGAAATTGCATCATTTGGATTAAGCCAAACGGATGGTAACATAAAACGAATATTTGAGTTGCCGTACTTATATATAACTCATTATAAGCTTAGGCATCAATCTTTTATTGGAACAGATTGACATCCCTGGATACTATATTTTCCCTGGAAAATTGATTGCGGACTACATTGGTTTGAAACATAAAAGTATTAAGCTGGCAGTATAAATTTGAAGTTTTGTCTAATGTTTATCTTCTACTTAGTCATAAACATCACCAATTTTACCCTGGTTCTCAGTAAATCCTTGAGTGTCGTGGGATCTTCCCAAACTGTCATTGTCATACCTGATTTGCTAGAAGCGATGCTCTTATATTACACTGTAATTTGTCAATAACAGTTAGAATACAACTCAAACAGCACATGAAATTGCTATGGTGCATGAGATGGGTATATATGTAAGCTTACTACAGATTTATTTTTATGAGGCAATGTAAAAGGCTTTTACAATTTAGTCAGTCTCCCATAAGGCTCGTATGGAATAAGCCAAATTATTGACATATCTATGGACTGTGCTACCATTCATACATAATGTAATTGCAAATATCAACACAAAGTGTTCATAAATCTCATTAGTTTCAATACTTACCATGCTGATGTTATTCAATACATAGCACAGGTAGATCTTTTAAAAGGAAATTGCATCTTTTGGATTAAGCCAAACGGATGGTAACATAAAACGAATATTTGAGTTGACTCATTATAAGCTTAGGCATCAATTTTTTATTGGAACAGATTGACATCCCTGGATATTATATTTTCCCTGGAATGTTGCAGAACTACATTTGTTTGAGATACAAAAATATTTAGCCAAGTATGAATTTTGACAAACAAAAGTATAGCTTAGAAACATAGTTTTAAACACAATAATACGTCTTATGCTAGGTACAAATCCACCAGTGTTTCTAGATATCAATTATTTGAAGTTGTGTCTAATGTTAATCTTCTACTTAGTCATAATACATCATGACTTTACCCTGGTTCTCAGTAAATCCTTGTAGTGTCTTGCAATTTTCCCAAACTGTCATACCTGATGTGCCAGAAGCAATGCTCTCTCTTATTACTCTGTGATTTGTCAATAACGGTTAGAATACAACTCATACAGCACATGAAATTGCTATGGTGTATGAGACGGTGTATAATGTAAGCTAACTACAGATTTGTTTTATTTTTATGAGGCAATGTAAAAGGCTTTTACAATTTAGTCAGTCTCCCATAAGGCCCATATGGAATAAGCCAAATTATAGACATATCTATGGACTGTGCTACATGTACCATTCCGTCATTATGTTATTGCAAATATCAACACAAACTCTTCACAAATCTCATTAGTTTCAATACTTCCCACGCTGATATTATTCTAAATCCATTATCCATAGCACACAGGTAGATCTTTTAAAAGGAAATTGCATCTTTTGTGGATTAACCCAAATGGATGGAAATGTAAGACAAATATTTCAGTTACCATACTTATTAAAGGATACATATAACTCATGATAAGCTTAGGCATCATTTTTTTATTGTAACAGATTTAGGTCCCTGGATACTGTTAGAGAGCATTGATTATTTGATGTTCCACAAGATTGTAGAACTACTTTTCCAAAAAAACACCCAACAACAACCAATTAAAGCGAAGCACAGTTTTGAAGTTGTGTCTAATCCTAATCTTAAATTTAGTTGTATCTGGGATCTCATTTAAAATCAGGTCCAAGGTCAAGCTTGACCTGTTCAAGGTTTAAGGTCAAGCTTGACCTGTTTAAGGTCAAGCTTGACCTGTTTTAGCATGAAAACTACAGGACAAAATAGACTTGTTGATGCAGGAGTGTCAAGACAAACTTGAGTTACTGGTATGACTAAGCTTTGAAATGACGCTGAAGGTAACCACATTTTTTTCAAAGATATGATTTGAAGAGGTGGAATCTTTTTCCATTCTTTTCTTTATAATTCACCAAATATATTTGATATATTTTCAAAGACAATGTTTCCTTTGACATACTTCACAATGTCATGAAAGTATGATACAAATTTGTTTATCACAAAACAGTGATAACAAATTAAAGATTTTGTTAATTCCAAATTATACCTTTTTTGTTTTTGTTTGTTTTATTATTTGAAAAAAAAGGTAGTTCTACATGTACAATATTCCTGGAATAAGGCGATAGTCATGCTTCATAGAGTTATTAAAACAATTTTAAAGAAGGTGACTTGAAAAGTCAACTTTGGAATGATGGATATGAGTGTAAAACGCTTTAATGTCACTGCATTACTCTTAACTGGCTGTCACATTTTGCTGCTTTAATAGTCAGCAAAATGTAGCCCTAAGGCCTTAATTATCACTGCTTGCCATCCTTGGGGGTGTCTGATGAGGCATGGAAGCTAGTCTCCTTCTTGTTTTATGATTTTTCTATTGCGGAATTAATGATAATATAGGATTTATTGGAGCATGTTTCCATCGCAATTCTAGCAATGACAGACAAAAAGTGCAAGTGGTACAGGTTATGATGAGTTGCACACTGTTGCATCTCGCCCAAGTCAGTTAACCCCCTGAGAACTACCGGCCGATTGGTCAGAAAGATAGATGCATCATTTATTGCGCCAATCAGAGACAGTGTTAGAATATTTGTATCCCTGATAAAGATTGGAGTGAAATATTGTACAAGCTGCATTTTAATTAGCTATTCAAATGAGCATATCTTGCTATACACCAATCAGAACAACTGTAATATAGGCCGGTAGTGCCCAGGGGGTTAATCAAAGATGACAAGCCTTTAGGGGGTTAAGAAAGAATTACGCTACAATCCTAGAAAAAAATGTTTAGAACACAGACCCTTTTTGACATGTTGTCTGTACCAAAACATGCTAGCTATTTGGGTGACATGAAAATAGAAACTTGTTTATGGTTACCTGTAGATTCCCCTTCCTCATACCTCTCCTCCTTCCCCGCCGATCAATGTTGTGAGGCCTTGTGTTGATGGTGAACAAATAGTGGGATTCAACATTGGTCAGGGGGGAAACTTCACATTATACATACAAAGTGTTCGAACAATATTTTCTAACATTGTAGTCCTTGTAAATTGCATACAACCTTTAGGGTAGAGCTTTGCAATCATCACACATTAATCTCTGCACACAGATTCATAATTAAGTTTAATGCTGGATTAACGCACATTTTGTTTTGCAGGAGTAAATTCAGAATTTCCAACCGAAATGTTATAGCACCAATCTCATAATCATTTGAGCTCTTTTTTTGTGTATCAAATTTATTATCATTGACTGTAATAATTTATCGCCTATATCTGGCTAGACGTCCCGTACGGAATAAACCGTGTGCTACTACAACACATTTTAATTGTTGTGAGCCTGCGCACTCAGTTATGGGACATCTAGCAAGACATTGCCAATATATCAATGGATCCATTTTGCAACATTTTCCCTTCAAAGTATAAATGTTTTAAATATCAAATCTAAATAATATTCATTTAATGTCGGAATTCCGATGCTAAGCACAATCCAATTCATATCAAGGATGGTTAAATTTGTTATAAATACTGACATCTGACAATAAATATTACTTCATTTTATGGAGCCTTGAAATTGCTGATCAATCATTTATAAATATAGATTGTCATTTATAAACAAGTTGTCTTGACAACTTAGCATCACTTGCTTGGTCTTCCTCCGATTGCTTCTCAGCACAAAATGCACTGCTATTTGTTATATCTGTATTTCCTCTGTTATTTATATTTCCAGGCTGTATATAAATAACAGATTTATCTTAAATACATTACTTAAAGGAAAAACGTCTGGATTTTTATTAACAAAGTGTCAAAATATATTGTTAAACTGTTCAATAAATTTAAGATCATGGTTTAAAGGGGCATTGAGAGATTCGTATGGGAGTGCGCCCTCAATTTTCCTGAAATTGGTTTTTTTGCTCCAAGTAATACTTAGGCATATACTAACTACCATCTGAAACCGTTTTATACCTTAATTTGCAGTATATCCGGTAATATTTCACAATTTGGTAATTTCGATGTAAATCACATCAAAATTATCAGCAGAATTCGGCATACATGGGTTCACCAGAATATCTATAACGCCATCACTTCAACCCTTTTCCCATGAAATATTACGTTTCAGAGTTCTATTATACCGTATCTATTGACACTTTTTTTTCTTCTACAAATTTCACTTTTTGTCGCCAATCTCTCGACGTGACAATTTGGACACACATAATCAGACCATTTTGCCATGTCAAACAGAATTGCCATGTCACCCATACGAGGACCAGATCGCCATGTCACACATAATCAGACCATTTTGCCATGTCACACAGAATTGCCATGTCACTCATACTCGGACCAGATTGCCATGTCACACATAATAAGACCATTTTGCCATGTCACACATAATCAGACCAAATTGCCATGTCACTCATAATCGGACCAAATTGCCACGTCACTCATAATCAGACGAACTTGCCACACATAATTATTATCTGCTTATTGATTTTCTTGAAATGATGCCACACATAATTGTTTGGTAGATTCCCATGTCTGTGCATGAAAATCCACCAAGAAAATGTCTGTTAATTTATGGACAAAACCAGCCTTAGCCAGTGAGATTTAGTGCCACTTTTTTTTCTGTATAAAAATTGGTTAATGGCACAATTTCTTATCGTTGCATTGTCTCAAGGCCAACAAATTTGGTATCAAAATGTGCCTAACAATTGGGTGCATCTATCTAGCTGACAATTATTTAAATCCATCAAATATTTTTGGAAATATTCTAGTATATGCTAGGGGGAACTTACATATTTTGTTGTGTGTATTAGTGAGAGATCTGATAAGTTACCACAACATATTTCAATCTCTGACTTTCAGAAAAGTAAGTTGACTCTATCCTATCGATGTGACCTGACATACACTAATCAAAATACCTGGAGCGCAGTCCATCAACAATTGCATTGCTACCAGGATAAATCAAAACCAAGTTTCATGTTACTCGAAGTAGGTCACTACTTCAGTAGCACTTGTCATTACAATCAGTACATCACCTAACTGCTCCTCATTGTGCTTCAGGTAGACAGACAAATAGGGTTTTGGATAGAGTTGCCTACCCAATTCCCAAACCCCTGTGAGGGTCAGATTATGTACTTTATAGTCCGGTAATCGTGAAGTTGTTATCCACCATGTTGTTATTCATGAGGCTCCCTACAGGGTTTCTAAGCTATGGAGCATTGTAGAAACAGACAAATATGGTGTTCATAGAAATGCCTACTATTCCCAATCCCTGTGAGGTTAAGATTCTGTACTTTAGTCAGGTAATCATGATGTTGTTATCCATGAGGCTCTCTCCCGAGTTATCTCAGCTATGGAGCATTGTCAACACAGACAAATAAGGTATTTATAGAAAAGTTTAACCAATATTCCCAACCCCTGTGAGGTTAAGATTCTGTACTGTAATCCTGATGTTGTCATCCACGAGGTTTTCTCCCAGGTTATCTCAGCTATGGAGCTTTGTGGATACAGACAAGTTATTTACAGAAATGCCTAACCAATAATCCAAACCTGTGATGTGAGGGTTAGATTCTGTATTTTATAGTCAGGTAATTATAATGTTGTTATCCACGAGGCTCTCTCCAGGGTTTCTCAGTTATGGAGCATATTGTGGACTCAGAAAAATAAGGTATTTATGGAAATGCCTAAACAATATTCCCAACCCATGGGAGGGCCAAATTTGTACTTTAGTCAGGTAATTGTGAAGTTGCTATCCATGAGACTCTCTCAGAGGTTTCTCAGCTATACTACATACATGTTTTTATTGAGACAGAAGTATAAGTATACTGTTAAATCTAGGCAGTAAAATCATCCTTGTTTTGATTTCCCTATTTTCTTCCCCAGTGTGGTCATGTAGTGGCTATAGGTTACACAGAGATGTGCCACCAACAAGTAGACATGAAACCATTCTGTTACAGGAATGATACTTTCGTGAAAACTTTGTGAAATGTTGTACTGAAGGTCGAAGGTACATGAATCAAGTCTTTGACAGAATTTGTCACCATTTTGGTTGAGATGCACTTCATTCCAATTCCACTGTGTAATTGATGTATGTTTGTGACCAAGAGGTATTTTAGTTCTGGTCCTATCAAGTGTGTACACCCCATGCCTAGTGTATCAAATTGCGGTTTTGCAAATGTTGATATTTTAATTTGCACCAGTTCCCTGTAACTTCACTCAAACAAGACAACTTTGTCTGTTAAAGGCAAATTATGACTCTCAAAATATTTATGAGTCTCCTTGTTCTATAAGTTTTTGTTTTGTTTTTCATTTTCCATTTTGCCTCAACCCCCTGACAGTTGCATTGTAACTTCAGCTACAGTAGGTTTTCTAAGTTGCAAATAATGTATAACTTTCAAAACTAGGGATTATAGCATTGAACAAACAACTTCCCATTTCACCCCTGGGTAGAAGCTATCATATTATCACTTCAGTAAAGTCTTAACAGTAGCACAGAATATATCACTTTCAGAACTAGGAATCTAGCATTCCCCAAACAGCTTTCTATATCCCCAAGGGGTAGAGATGGCAGACAAGTTAAGAAAGTAGAAGCGCATTGCTAAAGTTAACAAAATAATAGGCCCAGCCTCTAGCCCGATCTAGATCCATACACATTGTTTCCTATTTGTGTGCAGCTATTTTGTGATTCCTAACTGTGTCCCTGAAGCCTTATCACATTGCGAGATGCAGATACAGGTTTTAAAGGGATACCACTTTTTTGCTGTACATGTAATGTTTCATGTTGGCTTAAATTTGCAATAATTGAAATGATGCTTACACTTACGAGGGTCATTCAATAAGTTCTACCTCCTACCTCCTAACTTTATTATTATAATAGCCAGTCTTATGAAATATCACACAATTGTAGCTTGGAACCTCAGCTACAAATTCAGTGTAAATTGATCTGAGTACTGGTTGTACTTTTCTAGAGGTGTAGTGAAAACCAACCTTACATTTAGTGTGACGGAAACGGATGAAAAACAGCAAAAAATCGCCGAAGTGCTATTCATTTGACCTATTGTAAGAGGTAAAACATACCTATCGGTCAATTATAATCGTTCGAAATGTCAGATCTCTTTAACAGAGACCATAAACATTGAATGTGACTGATTTATTTGGAAAGATTATGCCCTCTGATTAACCAGAACCAGATCGGGACAACCATAAGTTTACCCCTCCCCTAGAGCACCCTGCAAAAGGCATATTTAACTTTCATCAGAACCAAGTGGTTTTCAATATACCGGACTAAATAGAGGAATTACTAGTCTCCCAAAGAGATAATTTTCTATCATTTACTACCTGATTGACTATTCTGAAGGTAGCACATAATGAAAACTCATAAAGTGACTATTATGTTAAATATTTAACGTCGAAGCAACACTGTGGCTTGAGTTGTAACAACAAAAATTATACTGATTATCAGTATTCCAGTATGCCAAAGGCATAGCAATACATTTGAGTTGATATTCCACTATTTGCGAGCCTATAAGAGTTAATATTGCTTACAATCTCATTCATACATGATACTACTATACTTTTATCTGATATCATTCATTGATTTCCATTTTCAGTATTGAAATCATGCTATTATATCAAACCATATAATACGGAAAACCCCCGAAAAACATGAATTTATTTTTAAAGTAATTTTCCGTTTCCGTTGTCCAAAATCTCTCTCCGGATTCGACGGCATCATATAAAAAGTAAAACAGATATCAATTATCATTTAATATAAATGTGTAGGTATGATTCAGAGCTATAATTATGACAAATGTCATGAGGCTGACATTCATATTAGCAATGTTATGAGGGAGGAGGTAGAACTTATTGAATGACCCTCGTATGATGCATTGGTCCTGGGAGAAAGGCAACGCACATAACCTCTTGTCTGTATTCATATCTGCATAGTTTAATTCAATGATGGATTTGGATTAATAACCGCTTGGGAAGTAGTAGATAATGATGATGCGATATTTTAGTAAGTGATAGACACACACACATTTCTGATAGTTTTTCATTATTTGAGATAAAATAATATGAAGATATAGTATTAGTCTGTCTAGCAGTGTATGATAATCCACACATGGCAATACTTTGACTAATCCACAGACCTAACCAAAGACTGACTTTTAAATCCTTACAATGTCATATAGAGAAGTAGAAGATACTGAAGCTAACACAATTTAACTTCCAATAACGATTTCAAGTGCTATATGACTTGTATTCATTGCTTCTGGCACATCCGGTATGACAGTTTGGAAAAATCCCAAGGCACTCAAGGATTATTGAGAACCTGGGTAAATTCATGATGTATTTATTGTACAGACTTGGATGTCTATAGAAGAAATGTTGTAAGAGGAATTCTACAAAGGGTTTTATATGCATGTAAAATGTAATGAGAAGAATGTGATGAGAAGAACCTCATGAGACTTACAAGGCATTATGTAAAAGGGGTAATGTTCGGTCATTCTCTGTGTATGTGTATACAAAAGGTTTTGAGAAGAATTTAATTTAGATAATGTGTTGTCTTTTTAATAGAAATTTACAAAGAATACATGTAAAACAACAAAGTGACGCTTTCAAAGAAGTAAAAAAAAGTATTCAGATTCGAGACTGATACAAGATTGTCTGTAATTAGTCAAATTAGTTTTAAAAGAGCAATTCCCATCATTGGCTTTGCAAATCATGGTAACAGCATTTCATGCATTTATATTTGATTCATGTAAGTAAACTTGATTTGCATGACCTAAGATGGTAGTGGTAATACCCGATCACTGGCTTCACTGCACAATATCTGCCCCTTATGATGGAAAAATAATCAAAACATACCATAACTACTCATGACATCCGAAGTGTCAAAGCTTATGAATGGACATCTCGTAACTTGATACTATCTACTGAAGACAGCAACTACAGATTTCAAATGTGTTTTTTACATTAGCGAGGCATAGGCTGTATCCTGTACAGCTTTTAATTCTACTATCAATCATATCTTCTACTAGTAATTTGTTTCAATCAAACATGATATATTTGAGCTATAAGGTTTAAAAGGATATAGAGCTAACAATCACAAAATAGCAGAACACAGATACTACCAATACTAATAGACGTTATTTGTAATTGACGATTTCAGGCTAAAGAGGGAGACATACTCTATGTGACGTCACTAATCATAACGAAAGTGAGGCCAATTGTAGTAAATTACGTCACTTGTATATGGATCTAAAACACACTACAGGCTGGTTGCAATGCACTTCTATCATCTTAACCTGTGTGCTGCCTCCACCCAGGGGTGATATAGGAAACTGAAAGGGTATGTTACTATCTTAGTTCTGAAAGTAATATGCTGTGCTACTGTTTAAATATACTGTAAAAGTGGTTCTCAATAATCCTTAAGCCACATGTATTTTTCGTGCTTTTTGCACTCGAAGAAGCTACCATGAAAAAAATAACACACGAATGTATTTCTTTTATGTATATAATTCTATGTCATGAAGCTTCATCAATCGTGAATTTAAAAACATGCAAAACAATTAAAAATCTGTAAAGTGCAAACAATTAATCATGCACGCATTACCCCTTTTACAGTAGTTGAAGTGATATGATATCCTCTACCCAGGAGGTGAGATGGGAAGCTGTTTTGGCAATTTGGAAAGTGATATAGTCTTTCGCTACTGTTGAGATCTACTGTAGATGAACAGACATTATAGATTATGGGAAGCTGAAGAAACTTATTTTGTTAATCAATAAAAAACGTATGGAGGAAGTGGATTTATAAATACCTTAGGAGCCAAATTTGCCTTTTACAAAAATTTCAAAAGAAAATTTCACAAAATCCTGAATTAAGGGGGCTGTGCACCTTCGCATAGCCTCCATAAAACTGCCGTAACTTCTTCATTATTCATTTAATATTAATAAAAGTATACATTTTTTTGCAGGAAAGGGTTCAATGAATCCAACTATGATCATGAAATTGACCATTTTGGAGAAAATTATAAAAAACATGTTTTTTGACCCATTTTAGGTTTGGAAAAGATAACTCAAAATATATTTTGTTAAATTTTGTCATACTAGTTTTATTATATTCCTCATGCAATTCCCTAGGAATCGTTTTTTTTTTTTAATTTTTACTTTATTATTTTTTGAATTACAGACCAAAAAGTGCCAAAAAAACTGTTTTTTAACCTCCAAAATCGTGAAAATCACGTTTTTTGGTAAAAAATCATATTTTTTGGCACTTTTTGTTCGATAATTCAAAAAATAATAAAGTAAAAATTAAAAAAAAAAAACGATTCCTAGGGAATTGCATGAGGAATATAATTAAACTAGTATGATAAAATTTAACAAAATATATTTTGAGTTATCTTTTCCAAACCTAAAATGGGTCAAAAAACGTTTTTTTTATAATTTTCTCCCAAAATGGTCAATTTCATGATCATAGTTGGATTCATTGAACCCTTTTCTGCAAGAAAATGTATACTTTTATATAGATTTAATGAATAATAAAGAAGTTACGGCAGTTTTACGGAGGCTGTACCTGAAGGTGCACAGCCCCCTTAAGTGAAGGTGTCATATCAAAGACTTGTGATCTCATCAGCATAGCCACCAAGTACCCACACTGGAGAAGAGAAATTGAAACGAGACCAAAATGTCCCAATTTAACAGGTACCCTCACATCCATCACTAAAACATATTTGTGTTGACCGACGAAGCTCTACACAACACAATAGTAAACTCCAACATCAAACAAGAGGTTTGCTGTATTGCTGCCCAGGGGCAGAAGTTGATAATTTGAACGGCTAAGGCCCTTTCACAATCCATTTTGAGTTTCCCGTTGGAGGTTTAAAAAAAGGGACGCTGTGACTTTTAATTATTAATTATTAATTATTTATTTTGAACAAGTGGTCGCAACCAATTTCAACCCATTATCTCGAGGACTCTGCATTTAACTATTTTCCATGTATGATTAATTTGATACCTAAGTATTAATACAATCATGTTCTATGTTTATACATCATTATAGCTGATAATTTGATTAAAGTCAGAAAGTAGCAGATGAAAGTTTATTGAAAGTCATTTTAAAGGTGAAAATCCTTAATAAAAATAAAATAATAAAATATTTTGTAAATCGCAATTTTGGACGAGGGTGGTTAACAGGAAACTCAAAATCAATTGTAAAGAGCCTAATATTGCACCGAATTGTCCAGATATACAAGAATAGACCGCAGCGAAAAATGGCAGAAAGCGCTGCCTGACCACTGTGGGCGCAAACGGTCTTGCTTCATGATCAGCACAAATGAATTTAATGTAAACGATAATGTATAGCTGTAAAACCCCAGGAGAGAGCATTATGAAAACCACCAGATACTGGATCTGGTGGTCCTGTTCAGTGTGAACATTGGCAAGGCATTTCTATACCTTATTTGTCTGTGATCTGAAGTGTAACTACAAGCAGTTAGGTGATGTACTGAGTGATAGTAACATGACATGTGCTACTGAAGTAGTGACCTACTTTTAAAAAGCAACATGCAACTTGGTTATGATCTATTCTGGTAGCAATGCAATTGGTGGTGTGCGTTATAGGTCTTTGGTTATGATCTATCCTGGTACATGTAGCAATGCAATTGGTGGTGTGCGTTATAAGTCTTTGGATTAGTGCGTGTCAGTTTACATCAAATCAAGTCAACTGTTATTGTTTCTTTTAAATCAGATCAAATTATGTAGTGATATCTTATGGATGCTCAAGGATTTTGAGGGCTTTGAATATATTTGAAAGAATAAAATAGTTATGCCAAATGCCAGTGCACCACAGGCGTTAGCCAACATCCACAGAGTACACATTTTATCTCATATTTTTCTTGCCTATTTCACAACAATAGATCATCATTTAAAGACATTTAATGTGTATGTTCCGATCATTTTAATTTTTTTTTCACATCAACATATTTTGATAACAAAAGAAAAACCATCATTTTCTCAATATTTCTGTAAAATCTTACCAAGGCGCAAGATATGCTCCATTTGGACGTTTTAGGCCAAAATACCCAGCTAGTTTATGTACTACTCAATGGTCAAATTTCATGTCACTATGTGCTTCTAAAATAAGAACCATTGGAGTTATTCAACTCAAACTTTGGAATATGACAGACCATTCATGTAGAATAGAAAACATCAAGTTGAAAATCGGGCAAGAAATCGGAATACCTACCTTTAATTGCTATTTTATATTTATTGAAAGTGTCTGTGATATTTTGACATTCTTTATAAATCCAGATGTTTTTATTCTCACCAGGGTTGCACAAAGTTGTTTCTTCCCCAGGAGCAAGGTTTTGAGCTTAACATTTCCCACTTACAAGTCACTTACAAGTTTGATAAAAATCAGATTACAATATGTTAGCTATAGTGTTCTTTCGATGTACCAGTACCATAGTAATAATTTAACATTGTGAAGAATTCTTTTAGGGGGCATGAACAAAAATGATGTGTGCGAATTCTTTTTGTGGCATTTTACGCTAATATTGTCAAGTTTTGTCTAATTGAACTTAATTTAGTACGAAAATGTGCGCGAAGCGCAAAAAAAAAAGCCCTTTTATGCTAAAATTGTCCATTGTTTTCTTAATTTTAACTACATTGTGTAAATTGATTGGTGGGGTACAAAAATATTTTTTGGGGAAATGCCCCCATTGCCCCCATGTAGCTCCGCCACTGGGGAAAACCAATAAAACAATGAACACGTTAGTATACAGGGTGAGTCAAAAAGAAGTTGTACGAGAATGAATATTTGTTTAAAAATAGACCAAACAAATTTGACAAACCAATGAGCCACGTATTCAAAGAGCAACTTATTCCGCTCATATGACAAAAGGAATCATTGAAATCAATCTATTTTATCAGGGGCTAATGCCTGTTTTAATAAAAGAACACCTTTTTTTAGCTGTCCACGGAATGCTTAATTCTCTTGAAATCTATCCACTCTAAGTGGGCAGCAAAATGATTGCTGATGTTTATCCTCTAAGGTGTCTTAATTGTTTTAAGTGGGCCTTCAATGCTCGATCATTTTCTTATTGTTGTCACTAATTTTTTATTTTATGCACACCATTCCCACCTGTGTTTGAAACTCCCGGGCTTTAATCTCATTTGAATATGAATGCCCGTGTGTACATTTTGCTGCCCACTTAGAGTGGATAGATTTCAAGAAGATTAAGCGTTCCATGGACAGCTAAAAAAAGGGTCTCTTTTATTAAAACAGGCATAGCTCCTGATATAATTGATCGATTTCAATGATTCCTTTTGTCATATGAGCGGAATAAGTTGCTCTTTGAATACGTGCCTCATTGGTTTGTCAAATTTGTTTGGTATATTTTAAAACAAATATTCATTACCGTACAACTTCTTTTTGACTCACCCTGTATACTAACGTGTTCATTGTTTTATTGAATACATTATAGTTCAACAGTGACCTTTATTGGTCAAACCTTTAAAGTGAGAAGGGGAGTTAGGGTAATTAATGTAAGCAATGAAGTGGTAAACTGAAGTATTAACTGCATGACCTTACATAGCCTCAAGTTTGCCATTAATTTACTGAAAATAGGAAGATGCAACAATGTTCAATATTGAATGATATAAGTTTATAACTCATACCTACCACACTTTTGTCGCTCATTTCCTGAATCTTTGAGCACCATGAGGCAGGCATGCTCCCATGATTCCTGTACTTCATTCATTCCATAGTAGAAAAACGTTAAACAAGAAAAAAAATCGAAGCATCTATGCTTCATTAGACATCCCAAATGACGCAAGTGACATAAGGGATTGTGAATTGGCCCTTCAGGCTAGATTTGGTTGTCTATTAATGCAGCAAAATGTGACAGCAAAAGCAATTTAATGACATCAAAATGATTTTACACTCAAATCCATCATTCCAAGTATTTTTCTTAAAAATGGGACATATGACTTAATTCATGCTCCCGTACAGTACCCAGGGGCTCAATTCTGTCAAATAAAATAAGATGATATACAATGAGTTTTACACGCATCCTATAAGTAAGGCAACACACATTATCCGTCTTTTGTTTTCATATCAATTTAATCCTAAAGATGCAATTTCCTTTTAAAAGATCTATCTGCGTTGTAAGTAATGGAGTTGGGTTAACAATAAGTACTAGGAAGCTAGTATTAGGCTTAATGGCCATGTGTTTTAAGAATATTTTTGCTTCTAGCTCATTCAGGGTTTAATCTTAAATATTTTTATTCTTATTTTACAATTTGTTCTTCTTTCTAATTAATGTAATTTTTGTTGCACTTAGCATATATCTCCTGTGCTTCCCTATGCTGAATGGGTCTAGCTATTTCATCACTTTGCATATTTTGGCATTGTCTTTTCATTTAAAGATCTGCTCAAATAAATTATATCAAATATAGGGTGTCCCAGATTTATTTATACTGTGTTTGAAAAAACAAACACCCAAAAACCATTTAGTCTGAATCTAATATACCTGCAAGTATAATTGGGAGCATGCTTTCTACTTGCTCTGTTAATTTCTTCACAATATCTTCATCCATTCTGATAGGGCATGACATTATTGATAATTGGTGAAAACCTGTTTTTCATTTTCAGCGTGTTTCATTTGATAAAAGCTCACACATCACTCAAGCTGAATAATTCCCTCACACCATTCAAACATTGCATCATAAACATCACAAACAGTTGATATCCACTAACCCTGTAGTGGAAATTAAAAGAGGACACAGCAAATTACCTGCATATCATTATAAATTGAGCTTTGTGCGGAACATGGTTAATGATTTTAACAGTTTCAAGAGAGGCAATTTTGGTATAAAATTGGATCGATAGAGCCCATATGTATTGGTAGAGCTATGAGTTTTAAAAATCATAACGAGACCAGTTAAGCATCCAATTGTATCATTATTATGTTTTGAATCAAATATTTCCCAAACATGGATTCATATAAACGTAATAATGATTAAACTTGGAGTTTACCATTTTTTTCAAAAGAGTAAATAGTTTCTAAAATTCAAAATTCCTATGAAAACCAAATATATGTAGATGTTAGAATCATAAGCACTTTTGACCAATAACAATGGTATTCATAGCTAAATAAATGCAAATTTCTCGATATAAATCATTCTGGGACACCCTGTATAATGATTAGCTAAAAGCAAGTAAGGCAAAAACAAGTTTGTCTCAAAAAGCTAAGTGCTGTGCAATATTGAGGTATGCCATTTTTTTAAAAATTTTATCGGCCACATTTAAATTTGACCAGTTTCCAAATTATGCATATAATTTTCGTGTTGATTCAAGATTCACAGAGAACCACAGGAAAAAAATAAAATAAAATCAATAGCCGCTGCGTAGAGCTATGCGCTAAAGCGTATTTCACATAACAATGTGCGCAGGTTTCTAAGACAAACCAATTTTTTGTTGGCCTAAATATAGATACTTTTTTGGAATATTATACTTCTTATTCAGGAGATCCCTCGACTGACAAAAAAGTTGTGATGGCATTGCAAACTCCAGTGCTCAAAGAGTTATGATTACAAAAATGTATTTATTTCCCCTTGCATATATCAGAACAATGGTATCAAGTAGCAAGAAATTTACAATTGGTATTTATCCACATGTAATGCTTTGCCTCTGTAAAACACATATAATCAAGTGTCAATCAGCCAAGTACTATAGTTATGATTACAAAAATGTATTTATTTCCCCTTGCATATATCAGAACAATGGTATCAAGTAGCAAGAAATGTACAATTGGTATTTATCCACATGTAATGCTTTGCCTCTGTAAAACACATATAATCAAGTGTCAATCAGCCAAGTACTATAGTTATGATTACAAAAATGTATTTATTTCCCCTTGCATATATCAGAACAATGGTATCAAGTAGCAAGAAATGTACAATTGGTATTTATCCACATGTAATGCTTTGCCTCTGTAAAACACATATAATCAAGTGTCAATCAGCCAAGTACTATAGTTATGATTACAAAAATGTATTTATTTCCCCTTGCATATATCAGAACAATGGTATCAAGTAGCAAGAAATGTACAATTGGTATTTATCCACATGTAATGCTTTGCCTCTGTAAAACACATATAATCAAGTGTCAATCAGCCAAGTACTATAGTTATGATTACAAAAATGTATTTATTTCCCCTTGCATATATCAGAACAATGGTATCAAGTAGCAAGAAATGTACAATTGGTATTTATCCACATGTAATGCTTTGCCTCTGTAAAACACATATAATCAAGTGTCAATCAGCCAAGTACTATAGTTATGATTACAAAAATGTATTTATTTCCCCTTGCATATATCAGAACAATGGTATCAAGTAGCAAGAAATGTACAATTGGTATTTATCCACATGTAATGCTTTGCCTCTGTAAAACACATATAATCAAGTGTCAATCAGCCAAGTACTATAGTTATGATTACAAAAATGTATTTATTTCCCCTTGCATATATCAGAACAATGGTATCAAGTAGCAAGAAATGTACAATTGGTATTTATCCACATGTAATGCTTTGCCTCTGTAAAACACATATAATCAAGTGTCAATCAGCCAAGTACTATAGTTATGATTACAAAAATGTATTTATTTCCCCTTGCATATATCAGAACAATGGTATCAAGTAGCAAGAAATGTACAATTGGTATTTATCCACATGTAATGCTTTGCCTCTGTAAAACATATATAATCAAGTGTCAATACTCTGTTTGACATTTAGGATTCACTAATAACCCAATGTGAGCGCTATTTATAAAATACCAATTGCGTGAGTTTCGATGTTTGCCATCATATGATCGACCATATTAATACAGTCTTTCACCCTCAGGACCATTACCGATATTACGTTTCTTATGTAAGACCCACTACGCAGTGTGTCTGAGCAGAAACACAATGGGAAAAGAAGTGCCACGTGAAAACATTGACATTTTGGATTCAGTTTGCACACAATTGCAGAGTCAGTGTTTAAATACAGCTTTTGAATGTGTATATACAACATGGAACTGAAATGGTCTTTATCCTTTGAATGTAAAATACATGCCCAGAGGAAGATGGAAAGTGAGAGAGGCAATTGTATGGAGAATTGTTTGTGTACAAATCAAAAGAAGTGAAAGATGTTACTGACTGAAATTGATGATGTTTCACTACTATACCCCACTGGTAGCATCAGACTTGGAACTATGTAGCAATAGCAGTATAGGTATAACAAGAAGAGTCTTAAAAAAGACAAACATGGTTGAGTTCGATTGCAAGCAGAAATAAAGGAAGAGTATCATGAAGAGAATTGTGTCATACCAAAATTTAATAATATAAGAGTCATAGTTACATGGCTGTTTACATAAACAAATGCCCCTGAACATGTTGTGAGTTTAAGGTCCCAAATTGGAATATTTTGTATCTAATTAAAGGTGTACAAAGAGATGTTTAATTAGCCATTATTGTTGTTTCTACTCACAAAAAGGCAGCAACATTTTGATTAAAACAATGTTTAAATATGTTGAAATATCATCGCTATTTATTGAAACTTTTTTCAAAACCCCTCTATGTAATATCGTATGTAATTTGAATCGAAAAAGAAAAATAGCGTAACGCTGTCGACCATAAAATGCTGTTCCAGCCGGGGATGGAATATTTTGAAACGACGTTTTATTGCACAAAGACGGCTGATTTTTCTTGATCCTTATAAGTTTGTGTATGTAATACAATTGTAAAAATGTAGAAATCCTGGTTTTTTATCTTAATCAATCAACTTAATCAATAATTAATTATTAATACTTCTTTATCATCAATTTATTATTGAGTAATTAATGATAAAACACTAATGAATGATCAATAATTAATTAATAAATAAATAATTAATAATTAATAAACTACTAATACTTATTAATTATCAATTTATTATTAATGAATAAGTAATAATTTACTATACTAATTAATCATGGCAATTCATTTATTAATTCATGATTAGTGATTAAGCCTACTCAATAGTGAAGGTTTGCATTTTCCTTATTATCACACTCGCATAGACCACAACACCTGTTTCAGCTTTATGTTGAGCCACCCTGTACTACCAAAGACAGAACAAACGATAATTAACGCGTCGTGGGGCATACATTCACAATATTGCACGGTCTCATACATAGTGTAACAGCAGAGAGCAGACGAAACTGATGGGTAACTTTACATTACGACGTGAAAATATCTGTCCACATTTTTTCTTCTTGATTGAATTGGAACGTGAAGAAATTGACAAAGCCTCCAGTGTTCCTCCCGGTGTTCCAACGCATAGCTAAAGAGCGCGACCCAAAATATTTATATTCTGTTCTATTTTCAGTGTATTCTTATCAAACTAAAAATTAGTAACACTGTTAACCCTAATCTACAAACACAAAAATTGGGTTTTTCAGAAGCTTATAGACGCCCTCTCTTGATCACAGTATCAATTCAGCGCGGTATGGATAAAACCGCGCAAGTAGCATATCAATGGATAGATCAGACTTCAAGCTTCCAGAAAAATATAACAAACAATTAATTATGCAAATAATATGTTAATTAGCTCATGAATAATTAATGAGGTTTTATTACAAATTGACAAATATCTTAAATTTTTAATGAATATTGCAATATTTCACATCGTCAAGAACATTAATTCTGCGACTTTTACTCAAATTAGTGTATGATAATTAGTTTCTTACTTGATGCGAAAGTAATCTGAATAATATTGTTATATTTTGAATGATTTTACAGGCATTTTAAGGTTAAATTTCTTGTCAAATTTGGTCTATTTTAGCAACAGAATTACACATTTTTTGTTACATTTATTACTTTTACAAGAAAATAATATGATGATAGATTGTAGATTAGGGTTTAAATTGATGTTTGCAGCATTGGTGCAGTTTGCCTGAACAATTAGCCAAAGGAAGGCAATGTAAATGTTTTCTGCTGTGTTATTTCTGGTCAAAGGTCAGAAGTTTGCAACAAACGCCATAGTTACGTACATACATAGGGACAAGGTGATGAGTTTTGATCTATTTCTGATGTATCTTATCAAGAATTGCTCTTAACTTGTCTATTAATTGTATAAACAAAATTAATTCACAGGCCAATGAAAATTGAGATAGCTTTATATTGCTCAGTAGCACATAAAACTAAATCACTCGGTCAACATAAATGCAATAGTAACGAGTGTGGCGTGACAGACCAGCAGAGTATATGCATAGTGTACATGAAAAGGGTTTTAGATTAATTCGGTTTCATACTCACTGTGCGAGAAAAACCCAAACAAGAAACAGAGTTGCCATGAAGCTACTGGCGTGGTAGTGAAACATCATTAATTTCAGTGGGATAACACCTTTCACTTCTTCTTTTTTTGTACACTAAGAATGCCCTATAACGTTTGCTATCAATCCAGATGAACTTAATCAAAAATGTAGTGAGGCAAGTGAGAGAGATGGGTGATGAAATGTTCACATCTACTTTTACAACAAAATCTGAAGCCCCATTCTTTGCCCCCCCCCCCTAAAAAAAAGGGTTTTAATCACTAATTTCTCATAATCAGAGCAGAACACTGCTACAGAACTTGAGCACACCCCCTCCCATACTCCCCTGCTGAGAGAAATTAAATCAAGTCTCGTCATGGGGATCATCTTTCTAATACATTTGATTGGCATAACCTGGTTGACAGTGAAATCGGAGCCCATTCTAAACTCTCTTTTTTAAATTTCTTGTGAATTCCTCCTTTCCATTTTAAGCTGAAAAATATTAAACAGGACTCATTCATAACTTCAAATTAAAAACGATCCTGACCTACACTATTTTGGTGTCACACTAGTCAAATAGTTCGCTATTCAAGCCTGAAGGACATGAATAGAAATAATGAACCATGATACATTATGATGAATCTATCAGCATGGTAATAATACATTTACCCTAGATTTCATGTTTGTGACAGAGATATCAACTATCTATTGGCTGATGGGAAGTAGTATACACAATGATATTATACAGATACGTGTAATGCTTCTGGCCAATCTACGTCATACATGTGGTAGGATGACACAGTTAATGTAAAGGGGGGTTGTTATTGAATGGTTAAGAGTTGGAAAGATGTGCGTATCTATGACACAGTAAGTACGTTTTCTAAATCATGTCAGGCCCCATGGGGATATGTGATTCACCCTTTTGTTATGCGTATGGGGTGGTCTTCGGTACTTTGAAGGTACAGCGTACCAAATTGTACATAAGGAGCCATTTCTAAGGTTTAGCTTATAAGTCCTCAAGACTACACAATTACTCAAAAGTGTGAACAGTCTTATTTGAAATCATCAATAAATTCATTAAAATAAATTCATTAAAATGATAAAAGAATATTGTTGCAATTTTGTGTCAAACAAATGGGCAACATATGTATCGACAAAAAGTGAATAATGTATTAAAGACCCAAGTGGTAGGGGATAAATTAATTCTTATCAATAAATATGGTCTTTAAAAGTTTAAAATAAAATGTGGTCAAAATCCATAGTGTGGAATACCCACATCATCCTTTGTGACGCTGAACTTACACTCAATGGCCAAAGGTACCCTATATTTCCTTTCCTATTTTCACCTCAAATGGGGAACATTAAACGGAGACATGTGGGGGACTGATGCATTTATACTAAACTTTTCAAATGGTGAAGTATTTCAAAATGACTTCCTTAATATAAAAGGACACTTGAATCCTATTAGAATGAAATGCTATCACTTTTCCGAACATATCGAGTCCCGAGAACATTGTGCAGACTTAATATTGTCGTGTTGGAGGTTCTCAATGGTTTGAGAGATTTGTCAAGGAGGTCGTCTACATACTGAGACATCTACATCATTCGCTCAATAAAGACGGGCCCCCGATGTATATTACAAAGAGTCATGATTCTGACATCATGTTCAATTACATAAAAGGGTCATGAACGTCAGAATGAGTCATATATCCGAGTCTGCTGATGACAAAACTGAAAATGATACCTTAAGCAATCCCAGGCCATTATTGACTTGTGTTGAGAACAGAATTTGAAATATCAATGCCACTTTAATCTTTTGTTGATCAATTCAAAATACTTCTTGGGAACAAACTTAAGTTTTTTCAACCACATTCATCCAGTGCAATGGTTTAGCATAATTATGTACACCATAATTATGGTTAAGGAGTGTAGGGAGGGAGGGTCAAACACTGTTTGAAGTGTTACATTTACAAATTTATGAGATTTCTATAAAGGGATATTTTTGAAACAATGTTCACGCCTAATGCACTTTATTCCATACAAAACATACAGTATGCCTTAAGGGTGGGTATAGTGTGACGGAAATTAAAAAGTGTTATTCCAAAAGGAACATGGTCGCACAAGATTAAACGTTGCTGACAAAGCTTGCAGCGATCTGACTCAGCGATGGAAATAAGACCCGCCCGCCCGCCCATAGCGGGTAACTTTCGCGTCGGGCGGGTGAAGATACAAAGGTACCCGTCCGACTGGCGGGTAATATTTTTGAAGCTCAAAGTGTGAGTAACAGTAAGTTCAGGGTAATTTCGTCATCAGATGATCGTGTGTCATGATGATAGAGGAGATCAGGTTGATAGGAGATAAAGAGAGTATTGGATTGATGAACATGATGAATATACGAGGAGCTGTTTTTGGCTAAGATACAGTGGAACATCGTACAATAAAGACAAAAACATGTAATTGTAGTTTAAAGGTATATTATGTGATCTTGTCCATGTTTCCATGGAGCGCCCTCAATCCTCAAAAAAAAATTGAAAGCAGATTTTCTTGAAGATATACTTTTCTGATCATAAATCATAAATATATTCCAAGTTACAGAGCGATACGATTCCTAAAAACCTCAAAATCATGGTTCAAAGAGTGAATTTAGAGTAAAATTTGAAAAATAGATTGTACCGCTCGGTACAATCTATTTTTCAAACCATGATTTTGAAGTAATTAGGAATCGTATCGATCTGTAACTTAGAAGATCTTTATGATTTATGATCAAAAATGCGAATCTGCAAGCAAATCTGCTTTCATAGTAAAAATCAATGATATAGGGCGCTACTTGGAAAAGATCACATAATATTGCTCTTAATTGTTTGCTGCAAAATATTATAAAAAGACCTTGGGCTGGTGGAATATTTGTCGGGCAGGTAAATTCTGTGAGTTACCTGCCCAACTGGCTAGTTGAAAAAAATCTGAAGTTCCACCACTGATCTGACTGCAACCTTAACCTTAAAAGTTAATATGTGCAACATCAGTATGTTACAGAGATTATTGCGCAACAATGTTGTGTGAGATTGCAAATGTTCTAGCAATCTTGCAGTGCAACTTAAATGGTCCATAGTAACAGAGATTGTAAGCACCCTTGAAAAAACTTGGCACCTTGCAGGTGTCATTTGCAAGCATAGTATTTGAAATCACGTTATAATACAATTAAAAGAAAAGTGAATTTGGGGTTTCTTTGAAAGCTACTACATATTACACTGGGTAGGGTGGGTGGGGGTGGGGATATTAATTGATTTGATTTGATTGCATTTGGGTCCTACGACCCTGGATAACCCAATAAGCCTATATTAGCTTGTTTCCATTAGGATCCGTTAAATGTGTGAACAGATACAGACCAGGATGATCCCCTAC
This sequence comes from Ophiura sarsii, assembly GCA_035610835.1. Taxonomy (NCBI): domain Eukaryota; kingdom Metazoa; phylum Echinodermata; class Ophiuroidea; order Amphilepidida; family Ophiuridae; genus Ophiura; species Ophiura sarsii. The sequence goes on from CM069441.1 coordinate 24,664,740, forward strand.
TCTTTACGACAGAGTCTGTAACCTTTTAACGTGTGTGGGTAATGCTCTTCCGATGCACGGGACCACCATTTCTATGTGACTTTGGAACAGTGGAACCACAGATTTTTGTTGTTGCTGCCATTAGGAAATCGTCACAATCACTTCGCTTCATTTACCTGGCTGCCGACACTGTGCACAATGTATCAACACTTAGATTGTAATAAGGAGGGTTTTTGGCAAGTACTCTAGAGGGTGTGGGTAATGCTCTTCCGATGCACGGGACCACCATTTCTATGTGACTTTGGAACAGTGGAACCACAGATTTTTGTTGTTGCTGCCATTAGGAAATCATCACAATCACTTCGCTTCATTTACCTGGCTGCCGACACTGTGCACAATGTATCAACACTTAGATTGTAATAAGGAGGGTTTTTGGCAAGTACTCTAGAGGGAGGGGTTGGGGTTTAAGTACAATGGCTATGCCACAGTTGCTCATGACAATTCTTGCTAGCTTGATCCATAAAATCATACCTAAAACCTCAGTGGTCCAACGTTTCTAGGCAATAGTGTTAAAGGGCTTAATTAGCAGTGCTCAAAGATTTCATTTGAGACTCAAGCATGCAGTGGAGCTTGAAATGACCAATTTGTAGAGTAATTATTTCTTGATCATGGTGTGTAACCATTGATGCCAAAGACGTGCATTTTTAATGAACCTCTGTAAGTAAGGCCAAACAAAAAAAATACGTATGTCTCAAAGCTTGCGCGCGCATTGGTTTTGAAATGCCAAAATACCGCGTCTGAAATGCAGGAAATTGTAAAATCAATTTTTTTTCTTCCTACAATTTTTTTTCTCAAGTTTTTATTAAAAATATCGGCAGATTTTCCTTTTCTGAAACTTTTATGATTCAGTTTTTTGAAAAAAACATTGCACAATTGTTCTTTACACAACTACATCACAATATTCATTTCAAATTTGAAGAAAAAAAAACAATATCAGAAAGTGTTGACGGTTGCAAATAGTAAGAGTAAAAATTGACACACACAACAAAAAAACAAAAAACAAAATGGAAGACAAAAAAACGCTCGCGTCGTCCGATTTTGAAGCCTTCGCAAGCTTTGAGACAAACCTTCTTTTTTTTTTGGCCTAAGCAGAGTGACATGGATTTTAGTGATAGAAAATAGCAATTATGATGCATAAGATGATGTTTCAGTACCTTCATCAAGTGTTGGAATTTGTCTTTGTTGGTATAATTCAACACGCTACCAAGTCCAAAGGATGTGAATTTCATGAGCGATTAGTAGCTATAATCACTCTATGAGCGTGTTTCTGCTGGGGCACTGCAAAAAGTAAACGCCAATAAACGCTAAGTTTCAATCGGTCAGTTTTTAATCCCCGGTTTCTACTCGCGAAAAGTTACCGCTAAGTTTATCGATCCTAGTCGATGGGCCACAACATTTGACCTTTTGTAATACCAAACAATGCTACCGCACCTGAAAAAGATTGCTTCACAATAATGTGTATAACCCAGCGTGACACGGTTCACGGCACAAACCGCTAAGAATCGCCTTTCTGTTTCTATTGGGTTTATTGCCGATTATTGCTGGTTCCAAACCTGGTTTGTGAAGGTTTTTGGGATTACCAAAAATACCGATTATTGCCGGGTTCTGCCTGTTTCTACTGGACAAACTTAGCGTTTATTAGCGGTTTCTTCTCCAGCAGAAACACGCTCCAGGATATGCACTGATTAAACAGAATATCAGAAGGCAAACAAAAAGTACACAGTTCTGATGGATCACTATTCTGTTCCTTCTCTCTACCACACCAGGGTTGACTTAGATGTACACTCCTTTATCTTCAAAATGCTACCAGAACATTCCACAGAGATGTGACTGAGTGATTGAGAGATTTCCTGAAAAATTGCGAAGGGCGAAGCGTAGCGAGCGGAGCTCTCGCAGCTCACAGCCGGGGGTCCAGGGATATAGAGTATCACCCCCTAAAAAACATGTTTGACTCTTTTTATGCTGAAATATCATCATCCGATTCCGGAAATGCAAACAATTTGTTTTTATTATTATTATTATTATTTATTTTTTTTCCTTCTTCCAATAATCCTGAACATTTTTTTTTATGGCCTAATTTCCGGAATTCCGGAAATTTCCGGAAAAATCACATCTCTGATTCCAAATAAATGTGCTACATGTTGCACACAATATGGTTATTGAGATCTACTGACCATCAGCTGCCAGAGGTATTCAATTTTACCTTGACATTCTACTATTTCTAAATGTTTTCACATAATCCATATTTCGCATCACTAACTTCCACATCTTTTACCAGTGTGGCATCAATGTTTATAGACTTCCTGATTTATCCATTAAATTACATTACCAAAAACCATGCCTACTTGGCCACATCAAAAGAAAGAAAGAAATATCTTTAAAAAGACTTGTCATATAAATGTCAATTGCATAAGGTATGTCTATTCAACCACATGAAACACTCCCTAATGATTACGTTTCCGCTGTACCAACTACATGTACATAGTACTAGTTAGTAGATAACACATAATGTCGCCATAATATTGCATAGGAATCCTTTGAAGAAACCTACTGCAATTTATTTAAAGCAAACCATGGCTTTATAAGACAATTTGTTGCAATGCTGGAAAGGATCAATAGTATTTAACTTATAATTGAAGAACACTGACAAAATGCTTTATTTGTGAAGTACTAAAATGACATTTGACGAATACTGAAATGTAATATTTGTAAAACAATTTGATAGACTGGGGTCCATGGACATGTTTAAATATACAAAACCATATTACTTTATTTAAGGAGCGTTCATTGAGGGGTGCTAACCCAGAGATTAGCATCAAATTCGCTAATCTCGAGATTATACTTTCGGTTAACGGCCGTGTGAATCGTGTCATGGTTAACTAACCTCAAGTCTAAAGCTGGAATTTTAACCCTAAAGGATCCTACGGTTAACTAATGCCGAAGCACTAACCGAGAGTTAGCCGAAAGAGTGTCTGCCGTGTGAATCCTTCAACTATGTTAACCGCACGTGAGATTAGCAGAGGGTCAACGCGTTACTTCCGTCAATCAGAGAATCGCGCGACCTTGAGTTAGTCTCGAAGCTACCGCAGTGGTAACGCTAGACTTGAGGCTAAGTAAGATTATCATCTGGACAGGCACTCTCAGTTAGTCTCGAGACTAGTGACAGTCTGAATAGGCCTATATGTAAACTCATTCCAAGTGAAAGTGGGGAATAAAGACAAACCCAACATCATCATTATGTCTGAAGGAAAATATAAATAACAAAATACTGTAGACTTGTAATTTAGACTTCACGGCAACAACAACAAAATAAAAATAAAAGAGTTCCCATGATTAAAGGCGACAGAACCCCCCCCCCCCCTCATCAGTCTGTTTTTTTTTTTTTTATAACCTAAAATGTCACCAAAATCTGGATTTATTTTTTAAATTTGTGAAAAGAATTTTAGACAGATTTTCAGCCAAAAAATGGCTGATTTTACATGATTTGAGGGTTTTTTCCCTTGCCTTAACATCAAAATAGATACACACTAATGCACATAATCTTAAAAGAAAAACCCTTTTCAGACCTTTTTTATTTGCTCACACATAAGTGCACTGTGTATAAGATAAGCCCAGCGGCATCCATCAAACAGCTGCAAGTGGGCGATTTTACTTATTCTTAAATTTGCAAGTTTAATAAAGAACTGCATTGAAATTTGGATAGCATCCACAGATGGGTGGGGGTGGGGTGCATTTCCTTGGTAGAGGTGCAGTGTAGGCAAACTTAGTTCTTAAAATTGAGGGTTTTAGAACTGATATTTGATTTATAAGAAAAAGGGTTATAAGAAATGAAAGAACTTATTTTTTTCTCCAGAATTGATTCGGTAAGATTATGTCAATGCCCTTCCTCAGAGTTTGAGGTGTTTTTTTAAATGGGTTTAAATGAACTGTTATTTTCTCTCTTTTTCAAAATTGTAGGCATCAGAAGTCAAGAATTGACTGACCTTTTAAATCAGTCAGAATTTTTCAAAGGTAAGGAACATTTTTAGAAGTGGGCGAAGGTTTTAAAACATCCAGTCGCACCCCCTGTCAGAATTGAGAATCCCCACTCCCTAAGGGTATACTTCTCATCGGCATTTTGATGAGAGATATCTGTGGCATTTATCTCTCTTTATAGAGTCATTTACACCTATATATTATCCCCTTAGGATATATGGATAAGGTACAGCGGTCATCAGTCTTTAAAGGTAAAATTCCCTATCATCAGTTCTGTTTGGGGAAGGGGAGTACACTACTCAGTGGCATTTTGTTAACTGGATGTGAGATATCCATGGCATTTACCTGTCTTTATAGAGTCATACACCTATATAAATATCCCCTCAAGATAAATGGATAAGGTACAAGCGGTCATCGGTCTTTAAAGGTGAAATCCCCTACCATCAGTTCTTATTATGGTAAAGGGGTGGGGGAAGAGGGCTGTTTCTTCTAAGAAAAATTATCTTCACCGGACTCGCTGATGAAAGATATAACATAACATTACAAAAGAAGAAAAATCATGGAGCAGTCAGTAAGGTTGCCGAGTGGAGCTACTATAGTTTGATCAGTTCTAAATTGGCGAAGCCTTCTTACAGCAGCGAACGAATACAAGCCCACTGCGCATCATATGCGTGACATGTGTGTGTGGCCAAAATGGTGTGCATGTGGCCATAATTAAGCGCGTACGCTTGTATTACTTTTGCGCGCGTAGAGATACTGTAAAATAATATAACTACGCGGATACTTTATTTTACGAATTTATAATTGCTGCTATTTTAGGGGGCATTTAATTTAACGCGAATGTGGTGACACTATATGAAAACCTGTTAAAAGTGTTTTGTATGATTTTCTCCATATGATGCCTGTCCTTTAAAGTGATGAGATATAAAGGCCTAATTATTTTTTTCTCAATATCACTCAATTCCTGATGTGCCCTTGTTGAATTAGAAGCAATTGCATTTTGTCATTGATCCGGTTAAAATGTGCTCAAAGATAACTCTGTCAAACCGAACCTGAAAAACAAAGGGTTATTAACAAGAGATAATATCTTATCTCCCCCCCCCCAAAAAAAAATATAGGCGTTCCAATTGTGCAAAATTTCTTCAGGAAATATCTAGAAAATGAAGGTGACAGTGAGACTAAATCCCTTTAATAAAAAAGGTCATATGGCCACAAAGCTGACTGTCCTTGAACCATTCTTCTTCACAACTTGTCGCAACATTATCACCTGTTCCGGCATAGCTGCAAATGTCCAAATTCCCGCGAGTCGTTGAATTACCATATATTACATCCGGTATCTATTCCTCTTTGTAACATCTGATCTAATATTCATAGCGTGAGGGTGTCAGATAGACCGATAGATGGATGTGATGTTGGAATACACACTGGAATTGGTAATACTGTTACATGAATGCATGGTTTGACTTCTTACTTTTCTGCCTCTGGGTTTAAGGAAATTACATATGGAATTGCTGTTATTTATGGTGACAAGCAATTGCATTTTTAATAGCAATCCCACAACATTTTCCCATCGGATGCTTGAATTCTTCAACTAATACGTGAATGCAGCACCCAATTGTTTGAAGTTATACCTTGAATTTAACCTCATAACCAGTTTTTTTGTACACCAATATAAAGCGAAGTGCGAACCCTGGATGGTGAGAAAAACACATACTATAAAAGTGGAAATTTTCGCGCTATATTTATTGTCACACTTTTTGTGCTCGACACAACTACCGCAAAAATAGTAACAAGCAAATATATTTCTTTTGTCTATGTGATGAAGCTACAAATCGTGAATTTAAAAACACACAAGACAGTTTAAAATCATCGAAGTGCAAACAATTAATCGTGCAAAAATTACCACTTTTACACTATTCAATGAGCAAAGATATCATGATTTGTATAAGTATTTGCGAAAATCATAACGCAACAGCTAACTACATTTTTTGGGCGGGGGGGGGGGGGAATTTTACAATAATTACGTGTCATCAACAGCAAATTACCACCCCCATCCCTCATGCAAAGATACAAAATGCTGACGCTTTCGGCAGTTTGTTATAGTGTCACAAAATTGATTAATGGGAGGGGAAAAGGGAAAGATAAATCATATTTTTGTTTTCCTTTATAGAGCATAATAAACACAATAAACTTCATCCCACGATCATGGAAAACTGTGCCCAGAATATTGAAAAAGTGTGCCGAGTGTTCTATGATTGTACCGTCGGATTTTACCTTCTGCAGATAGCAGTTGTGTAAATATAATCACTCTAAAAAAATTACATTTTGTCTCTAGTAATTTTTTTGGTTGAAATAATCCTCCATTTTGAAACAACCTTGAATATGATTTATTTATATTCTGAAGACAATATAGTACCCATCGTGTCAAACTAACACATTGCTTGCTATCTTCGGAAGAAAGCTGTTATTTGATAAGAATTATATCATATTTTTGAAATTTGAAAGCACGGAGGGGCTATTTCCTGGCATATTTTGATACATATTGAAAAATTGTAAAGGCCCACTAAGTTATACTTTACAGCAATCAATTAAAAACATTTTTAAAATGTTGGAACCAAATGATACCGAAATCTGTAACCCAATGGCAAGTTTCATTTGATGATTTTGTTGGACATTAAAAGTTTGCTAGCAATAAACTCACTCAAAACCCATAAGGTTATAGTAAATACTGTGCCATCCGAAAGAGATTTGTCAAGACATCTTACAAATTACATTTCTTGAAAGATGTAAAACTTCGTAGATAGTGGCCACTGTTACCAGCTTGGCGTTTTAATAACCCTTCAATGGACATTTGGGTTGTTGACCAGTTCCTTCTGGATGATCATTTTATGCACTAAAAATAGAACCCGGAAAAAGACAGACCTCCAGTCGAAACACACCACACACCTCGGTACTCGGATTTGGTTTGGTCGGGGGTGTGCCGCTGGAGATTCAAAACCCTACCCATTTTTAGGGGTGACAATCTGTATCCATTTTGAGGGGTTTTGCTTCATTTTAGACCAATTGTTTTGCAAATTATCGGGAAAATAGACCTTATTTGTGCAAATTTATCGAAAATAGAAAGAAAAAAATCGCGGAAATAGACCCATTTGTAAAAGTGACTCCATTATTAGGGATTTAAATCATACCCCAAGTTTAGGGATTTTGTGCCAAAAAAGCACCCCCGTATACATTCTTAGGCGAGTACCCCCCCCCCCCCCCCCCCGGGCACACACCACAATAAGCAAACCCCCCCCCCCCCGGGCACACACCACAATAAGCAAAATCCTAATTGTTACGGGTCACTACCTACCTCCTTGATGCACTCTCCTAAACCACTCACTAGCAGATTACATGCAAAATTCCTCCCTCTCAACTTTTCATACATGGGTGGCCCTCTGAAGAGTCAGTGCAAAGTGGACGTGAGAATGATGAGTGTGTGGGTACAGGGAGTGGGCGAAAGCGCCTTGTTTATCTGAGATGAGAATCTTTGTCTCAGTTGATCATATCACTGTGAATATATGAATACTACAAATAGGAGAAGGATAATTGTGTACACTAAACTACATTTTAGGGGGTGGGTGGGGGTGGGGGTGGGGGAGGAATCTTAAAATGGTTATGTGTTGACAATAGCAAATTGTCACCCCATCCCCTCATGCTATGATGATAAATGCCAATGTCTTCGGCAGTTTGTCATAGTGTCACAGCATTGATTAATGGGAGGGTTAAAAGGAAAGATAAATACATGCTTGTATATCATCTGTTCTTGTCTTCTGAAGATAGCCATTGCTTGCATATATAATAAATATTCCTTTGAAATGACATTTTGTTTACAGTTTTTTGTTGTTAAAATAAACCAATATCTTGAAACAATTCTGAATCTAATTTCTGTATATTTTATAAGATTAAGAAAACCATGTGTACTGCCCATCTTGTAAACCTGCCCAATGCATCCATCACTATCTTCTGAAGACAGCTGTTATTTGATAACAATTAAATCATATGACATTTTGTCTTTGAAGGATATAGTTGGTGTTTCTTTTCTCTCTGCATTCCACGCATGAAACAAATAAAATATCATTTTGCCATTACTTCACTAAGAAGGCTGGCTAGGCACCTGTGAATAGGGAACAGGTTTTTTTCAATTTATTTTCAATTAAGTTGTATTTGACACATGATAAACCATATATACTCAAATTAATCAAAATACTGTGATGGATAACGTAAGACAAATGGAATAATTCGTTACTATATAGTTCAATCCGTTCCAAATTGGTGAGAAATATCCAGTTTTTATCTCTCCGCGCGCAAAAGTAATCCAAGTGCTTGCACACGATTATGGCCACACGCACACGGTTTAGGTCGCACGCACACGTCACGCATATGATGTACAGTGTGCTTGTTGCCTTCCTTCTGCATTCATTCGCTACTGTAAGTAGGGTTCACCAATTTGGAACTGAGCAAACTATAGCCCTCACATAGTGTGATCCATGGAATAAAGTGCACCTCACAAACAGGGCTGTGAAGGGTTTTGTCGAATAATGCCAGAGAAAATTAAATCTCTGCCCAGCAATTTGGAATTCAATTATCTAATGGTAAAATTTATAATAGGCATAAAGTGGATTCATAACTTCAATGGCATGAACAATTCATTTGATAAACAGCATTGGCCAACAAGAAAATATTAAATATGGGGTTAGAAAGGTTTTCTACGAGAAATGTATGTACATTTATTTTTTATGCTTTAAGTGAAACAATGGAGGTGACATCAATGAGTATAAATGTAAGTGTCGTGGACTGCGATGCACTGGGAAAATTATGATTTTTGTTTTGATTTGTGTGTGTGTTGAAATACATTTTTTTCACGTTATAAACACATTTAAACATCAGAAAGGTTTTTGGGCCCTGATGTCATTTTTTTCTTCAATTCTAATCTTATTAAAGACACTTTTGTATGAAATAAGTGGCTCATACAAGCCCTTAGTAACCCTCAGAGAAGGACACATAACAAATGTCACAAACACCAGTCTTCAGAAGATTATAAAGAGAGGTGTTAGTTTGACAAGATGGTCACTACATTGTCTTCAGAATATTAAGGTCCATCTTCACATCTTTTCAAGATATCCCCACAACAAAAAAAAGATTGTTCACCAAGCAACAACCACCTACATAAATAACCTACAGCAATTGTTTTCCGTGAAATACATTGTCTTCAAAAAGTGTTTTTTCTTTACCTGAAAGTGTAACACCTTATCCATCTTTAAAACCTGCAAGTAAATTAGCTCATTTCTAAACTAATCTTTGAAAGCAAAGCCTGCCTATTAATGCCACCACCGAATCATTAATACGTATATTTTCTACATAGCAACGTCAGCATACCGCACAAAGCCAATTTGTAGCACAGACATCAGTGTGATTCGCTTGGGTCGAAAATACCTCACACATGTAACATTGAAATCACGCTAATCCACTTCCCGATTATTCCCAGGCTGTTAGAGAGCCACGATTAGCTTAATTAACTTGATATAGACATGAATGCAATGTTCGGATGAGAACAAGTTGATCAGTCAGTCAGGATGAAGTGGTCTGGTGTCGTCATTCCAATAACACTTTAGAGGCGCATTCACTGATTTTTAAAACAACTTTTTGTTGTGTTTTCTTCTGCACTTTGAGGGGTATATGTGATACGATCAAGCTGAATGAGTCGATTGTCAGGAATATTGATTTTGAGTCGTAGATAAAAGAAGTGACAAATTCTTATGTTTTGCATTGTTTTCTCAGTTGGTAAATTGTTTGTATTTTAAAAACTAGAAGTTTAATTTTAGTGGGGTTTGGGCCATACTCACAGCAGCCTGAGCGTTCATCCCATAATACTACAAAATATGTAAATGATAGGGGGCTCTTTTGTTCACATCCCGGGTTCACATCCGGCGAGGTGAACTATGAACGCTGCCAGAATGAGCATGTTACAAAAACAATCAGCAATATATAATGACATTATAAATGTAGTTTGGTTGAGGAATCGAACCCGAGATTCCTGAGTGGGAGCCTTAGAGCTCGGCCACTATGTTACACTCTTTTGGCAAAGTCGTTGATAAAGTCATTTTTAGTATGGAGTTATTCAAGCATCACATTTCTTACACGTTGCTGATCCCCATACTTCTTTCAAAATTGAAATAATGAAGCGATTAGCATTTTAAACAATGGGAATTGTTCATTAGGGCATAAGCTTCTTGTGGGTGCTGTTCAATCGCTAATCGCTATATATACACTATAGGGCTTTGAGATTTGAACGTGAAACGTTGCAAGTTGTACGGTGGTTCCATGTTTAAAAATGGTTACAGGCCGAAATACTAAGCGATGCGGGAAGATCACCGAGGCTGCAGTGGGCCATACTGTAGCATTTTTCACTTGCTTTTAAATGATGGCCAAATATCAAAAATGATAACTGCCGATATGTGACTCATTTCGCTTGATTACATTACATATATGCATTATTTAATAGGAACTTCAACTTCATCAAATATAAAGACAATAAATGTCACACCCAAGCTATCTTTACAAATCATTCTTCAGTTTCTTCAATACAATATTGATGTAATATTGTGAATGAAAATATTTGTGCTATATAAATGTCCACATTTTGCATGGGCTAAGCAAAACAGAAGGTTCTTGCAAAATAAAACAAAGTGCAAAGCTACATAATACAAAGTGCAAATTTACATCTTGGATGTGAATTATAATGAAGAAGAAAAAAAGTATATCAAAAAGTTTAAAATTGACAGAAAGCATGAAAACAACCCATTTTAGTACTGTAAATATTGCAAGTTTCAACAAATGGTAATGCCAAAAGCAAGAAGTCAAAACTTTGAAAAAACACTGTTGCATTTATCGCCGCTTCCTTTTCAAATGTCAAAACTGTTTATACATGACGGATGTATATGGTAGAAGAAATAAAGCGCATTGCAATTGCCTCGTTCCCATTCCCATCTTCCATAGCAAAGTTCAACAACACAAACAGTTGGATATTCTGAATATAACTCTAATCTGGGTATGATGCGCAATACCCAGAAATAGGAATATCAAGTTCACACTTAAAGGGCAGCTATGAATTGCTGTGCTGTGTCATTGGAGATGAGGCTGCACAGGCTCACCAGATAGTGAATTAATGTATTGCCATTGAATAGAAAAATAAATATCACATTTTCGCAAATCTTAGAATAACAGAAAAGTGACACTTCATAAATGTCATGTTTATAGATTCATCTGGGTATGGGGTAATCATACAGCTTCCCCATTAGACTCATATTAGGCACGTTCAGACATGGCTATTTAACTCGAGCTAAAGGTCGAGTTAAGGGCGAGTCGAGGTAAATTCGCGAAAATGGTCGAGTTAGTGCCCGTGTGGACAAGAGTCGAGTTAACTTAACCCGACCTTAACTCTACCAATTTACCTCTGACAAAAGTCAGAGGTAAAGTCATATCTCGACCAGTCGAGTTGAGTTAACGCACCGTGTGGACAGCGCAGTACGATAGCTCGAGGTAAATGTGACCTTTCGCAAATGCAATTGACCTGCTGCTGAAGACTGCGTTGTTTTTACGCATAGCTCGCTTAATTGTTATCTTTGTTTGTACATATTAGCATACCAAAATAACGGTCGTGCTATACATCTCTTCTTATACATTAACTATGTTTCAACAGTAAGCCACATGAATTTCTAAAAACACATTGAAATTCATAATGTATTATGTCTTAAACGAACAAATAGTTCTTTTAGGTTTGACTCCTAGCTCACTTTTTACTTTAAACATTGGTATTTTAAACATTTAAATACCCACTCGTCTCACTTTTCTTAGTTTTCTTTTCTTAGAATTGCGCATGCTTTGGTTTAAGTGAGCCAAACATGTCGGAAATAGTGAGTTTCCATTACTCAACATGTTTAATGATACAAACATCAATAGATGTGTGTAACACGTGCACCACCACCTCTTATTTAACATCCGGAACTTAACTTCAGGGGCAGGCGGTCGAGTTAAATTCGACAGGTTAATTTGGTCGTGATAACGACGTGTTGCCTGTGTGTGGATAATCGGTCGAGTTAGCGAAAATATTTTAGGTATTTTATCACGGGTCATAAAATATTTCACTCGAGTTAAAAGCCAGGTCTGAACGCAGCTATTGGAACTGATAACAATATACATTATTATTTGTCTTTCCCCCTCTATAACCGGCGAAGAAAGTCAGGGGGTAGATGTGTTTTTAACCCTACATGTAGCTTTAGTTTTAGGTTGAGTAAAGGTCTACAAACAGATGTCTAAGATAGATATTTGTTTTGAGAAGAAACAAAAAATGCACTGGCAGGTTTTGCTTAAAAACACACCAAAGGGTAATGACATCAGGGTGAGTCAAAAAGTTGTACGGATTTGAATATTTTTTCCTGAGAAAGAAAAAGAAAATTGACTTAAAACTCAAGCGGTATTTTGACGAGAATATTCTTCCGATCATCTGAAAAAAAGAATGACTGAAATCGATCATTCCTATCCATAGTTATAGCTATTTTACTAAAAGAACCCATTTTTTTAGCTGTCCACCGATACGTTAAACAGAACAAAGTAAAAAAAATGTTTAAAACTTATCATTATCATATCAGGAAGTAATTCTTTTATTCCTCATAATGCAAAATCAGGCCCGTAACTAGGGGGGGGGGGGGGGGGACCCGCCCCCCCCACCCCCCAAATCTGAAAAAAGTCCTTTTTTTTTGTACCAATGTACCTTTTTTTTGGTACCAATGTACCTTTTTGTTGTTACTAATGTACCTTTTTTGGGTACCGATGTACCCTTTTTTTGTTACTAATGTACTTTTTTTGTGTTAAAACGCCGCCCCACTCACCACAATTTCCCAATTTACCGAAAAACGGCCCATTTCCCATTGTGTAAAGCGTTTTTTCGGGCTGTTTTGGACTAAAACATGTCCTAACCCTCCCCCCCCCCCTCAAAATTGTCTGAGATGACTAAAAAAAAATTGGGGGCAACCTTTTACGTTTTTTTTGGTACCAATGTACCTTTTCCGAAAAATACGCCCCCCCTAAAAAAATCCTGCTTACGGGCCTGTGCAAAATCATAGAATACGTCAAAAAGAGAAGGTAAAAGTCTTATTGTAGTCACTGATTAATTATTTTAGGCACACCATTCCCACCTGTGTTTGAAACTCCCGCGCTTTAATCTTATTTGAATATGAATGACCGTGTGTACATTTTGCTGCCCACTCAGAGTGGGTAGATAGCAAGAGAATTAAGCGTTCCATGGACAGCTAAAAAATGGGGTTCTGTTATTAAAACAGGCATAGCTCCTGATATAATTGATCGATTTCAATGATTTTTTTTTGTCATATGAGTGGAATAAGTTGCTCTTTGAATACGTGTCTCATTGGTTTGTCAAATATGTTTGGTCTATTTTTAAACAAATATTCATTCCCGTACAACTTCTTTTTGACTCACCCTGTAGTGTCTAATTACCAGCCTTTTTACAGTTTTTTTTATTCGTCTTTGCCAAAGCCCAAAACTGTCATTATCTAAGAAAAATTGAATGTTTAGAAAAAGTAGACGGAAAATTGCTGCAAAAAATTGCCTTTCCTCCCCCCCCCCCCACCTTGCCTTTCTCACAATATCCATGGGATGGTACTGCTGAACTCCCTACCACCCATTAACCTTTGCTTGACTCCAAAATGTTTCAACTCCATCTCACTTCACACCAATTACTCATACCAGAGGTACCTTTATAATAATCAGCGAGAGAAATAATATGACCGCCTTTTAGATATACTTATTATTTTGTGCTTCTTGGACATGACTAGACTTGAATCAATTCAATTCTTTATACAACAAAAGAGAATCTGGTGAGAAAATTATGGAGCTTAATAAAATTTTAGGAATCTATCTTATGAGAAGCATTTTGTGAGGGCAAATCTTGCAAGTGTGATGTTGAGGGGGTTCATCCTTGAAATCCCTGTCAGCAATTTTCACCAAGTGTTATTTTACTGTATCATTCTATGTTAAACCATAAGAGGTTTCTGTCTTTTGGGACTAGCTGCCATCTTGTGGTGGTGGGGGGGGGGGGGGGGGGGGGGGGGGGGGGGTGGGGGGGGGGGGGGGGTGGGGGGGAGATAATAACTGTGTTTAAGATTTTCAGAAAGAAGACACATGCCTGTTTCATGATATGTAGGCCAATTTGGTCACATGGTTCATGCAATGAATTGGATGCAATTAGATGAATCGATTCTATTGAATGTGTAAAATTCCGGGTATGATTCCCGTTGTAGTCCATTGCGCATTGCCATGGATAACCTCTATTGATTTTTACTGTCAACAGCAATGCATAGAAATGAATGATGCATGGTTCATTTTCACCAACATTGAACACACCAACACAGACAATTTGGACCGCATTAAGGTGTTTTCTTCTTCAATTCTATCAAAATACTCCACAAAATCAATTAGTTTTAACCCTATCATAAGCATGAGGCCGTTTTGCCAATTTGAATGTATGCATGCATACTCAATGTGACAAACTTCATCAATTTAATACTGATCAGACTATAGAGTTCATAATCTCCATGACAACCACATCATCCTGTGAGGATCTGTATCTCAACAGTGCCACAATGCCATGCCAACAAGCCATCCACATCACCTTGTAAAGATAGATATCCAAGGTGGGAGTGCAATTGCCATACAACGCACCCAAGAGTCTCTTAAGTCGCTTCCTCCTGTCATCCATGTTTAAGTCTCTTATGTTTTTGCTTCAAGGGCCTGGTGGCACATAATCCCTATAGTGTTTACGAACATGCTAGAGTTTCATTTCATTATTGCCTTGGTCAAGGAACCAACCAATGTCACGTAGTTTGCAGGCCCGTCAGATGGGGGGGCGACGGTTGCGATCGCCTCCCCCCCCCCCCCCCCTTTGATTTTTAAAAAAAAAATTTAAGGTAAAAATTGTGCGTTTTTCTTAGTTTCAAATATCAATGATAGTAAAACTACTCATAAAACATTGTCTACAGTGCTTTTTGGACTGCGAAATTTTGTGTCCGTGCGAAAATGTTTGACGTCTATCCCCCCCCACTTACGTGAAATTCACGAGGTGACTGACTTGGAAAAAATTTGGGGCAACCTTTTACGAAAATTTTAGGTGAAAACGCCCCCCCCCCCCCCCCCCCCCCCCCCCCCTTGGGCAAAAGTGTCTTACGGGATGGTTTGATTGTTTTCTTTATTCCTCTGTTGTAAACATGGACAGCAGACCTGTAGCTTCATAACGTTTTTGACAAAAACTTGAACAAAGTACTCCGAAGTGAACTACGTCGTAACAACATTTGGTCAAATTTTACAAAGATGTAACTTGTCAGAAATATTTATGTATCTATTTTATATTGTAAATAAGATTGTCTCTCATTTAAAACTCTTCTTTAAATTAATTTACATACAAGCAACTGAATTTCTCAGACAACCTTTTTCAACAGAATATTCATGTAAGCACATTGTATATATAACTTGCAAAATTAGACAAGTGTTGCGAAAATCTCCCATCACCTGTGTAAACCTGACAACATCTTTGGGTGAACAACCTTAATAATGACATGCCCAGGAGGGTTTTATAGTTGAGCCACAACTCTATACCATTTAAAATGTAATCAACTGGATGGATACAGCTAGAAAAAATAATTGTTTGGCTAAGGCGACAAAAAAAAAACCCTGTTCTACTGTTCTTTTAGGTTGTGCAGGGTTTTGTGCAATTTTGTTGAAATTTTCAACAATTTTTTAAATGTTCAAGTGTTCAAAAATGTTGAATTCCAAAATGTGTAAAATAAAAACCATCAAATTAAAGTGTTATTAAATTTTAAATTAAATTTTCAACAATTTTTTTAATTTTCAAAACATTTCAAAAAATGTTCATTTGTTTTAAAACAAATTCCAAAATGTGTAAAAACAAATTGGGTATGTAGGGCCAGTAGAACAGGGGGGGCGGTTCTTGTCACCTAAAAGCAATGAAACATTGGGTGCAACATTTCTACCCCAATTTTGTCAGTGATGAGTATGGTGAATACAATTCAAGAGGCCATTATTGATCATATTTAGATTGTTATACAGAGAGTATCCATTAAAATTTTGCAATTTTTAGCCACAATATAATTTTATTGTATATGACAATCGATAAGTTTATCAAATGCAAATAAAGTTCCATGCCAGAGAAATGCTGCTTGTTTTTTTGTCAGAACTGGAAATATTGTGCTTCATGAAAAGTAGTATTTCCTCAACATAGTCCTTGCCTTACAATAAAACAGGTTCTGGATTGACTCTCTCTTTCTTAAAATCATCATAACAAACACATAAAGCCCTGAAAAGGGATAGACACACTCTAGGAGAGAGAGGATAAGTGTAATCGGTATACACAGAGGAAGTACATCTGCTATGATATGAGGCACCTATCATGTCATCAGTGATCACCATTAATTTTGGGACAGATTTCTACAAGACTTTATAACAAATCATGATGAGTGTTTGGTTTCTTACTCATCTCACTGTGCTGTGGCGGCGAAAGCGTTATAATTTAGGGTAGGCGGGACTATTTAGGAGGGAGGGATGCGGATATATTTAGGAAGTGCAGAGGGACTCGTGAAATTCAGGTGGGGGAATGACCACTGCCCCCACTTCTGCCGCCTATGTCACTGTGTAACTATTGTCGGGATTCTTGTACAATGCTATGATGCATTGTACAGCCAGCTGGTAAATTCTCTTGAGTATTACACCTGACACCTAGTATTACACCTGACACCTAGTATTACACCAGACTTTTTTTAGTTCTTTATCAAGGTGAAATGCATTGCCTGTATTCTTGGACAAATATATTAACCAGTAGGCTCTAACACATATTTCAGGTATCTATGTATGTATCTAATGAATGTATGGTACAATGCGTTGCTTCCGTCAAAACGATACATCAAGCAAAACAACAGATGTGAACCCTACATTGTCGGACAATACATTCAACTGCTACAATGAAATGTTTCAGATGTATCCAAGTGAATTGAAGGCGCTTCTGCATTCTTGTGCATACAATACTACCACCTGCTCCACCAGACTATTTCAGATATGCATCTTGTATTGGTAATGCATACTGCCCACATTTTTCTTAGAGTACAATGAAATCTCATGTTTCACTTCAATCACTTCACTATTTCATATAAGTATTCAAGTGAATGCCTACATTAGTATTGCCAGCATTCTTGAAGTATGGTACATTGTACAAGTATCTGTTACACCCAACTATAATGTATCTCAATGATGCATTGTAACATTTTAGTCTTGGAATGCAAACAATCCACTGTTACCACTCCCATGCTTATTTCAGATATGTAGCAAACCCTTGAGGATGCATTGTACATCCTGCATTCTCCCTGTTAGTACACACCTGGCTATTTCAGATATGGCCGTGTGTTTTGAACTCGCCACCCTTACCGTTGCATGTCCAGATTTTTACATTTTACACCATCTGAGATTCGAATTAGCATATCGCAATAACTATTTGTTCTACCCATAAAAAGTATATATTTTCTGAACGGTAATCTCACAAGGAATCCGAATATGCTATTGAAATTTAGATAAGACCTAATGGTAACATGTTGTGATTAGGAATGTTCAAAAAATATCGATTTTTTTTCTTCATATTTTGATTTAAGCTCAATAATATTTTTATACCAATCCCTATCATAATTGTACTGTGCATATTTAAGTTCCTCATGCAATTACCCATCATAACAAAATAGTTGTCAATGGTAAACATGTTGAATACACTATATCGAGAAGCAAATGAGCACAAACGTTTAAATTTCATATTTATTAGAGTTTACAAGTATATTTCTTTGGGTATACACCCTTTCCTGATTTAAACAGCATTTTTGAATTCCCCTATTTGAGAGCTTTCCAAAAATGTATAATTTTGCTATCATCGGTTAAATATTTCTTTTGTTATAGTCATGTATGTAAAACCGCTGAATTAGGGCAAGTCCACTGTGTAGTGAATAGGGAAAAAGCCAAGGACAATGCAATCGATTTGTGATTACAATTGTTACGTAATAGTTGACACGTTTGTTGAAACAGAAACTTATAGAATATAAAACAATCTATAAAATGAGAGCAAAATCATGTTTGTACCATACAGAGATGAGAAGTTATTGTACTTTGAACGTAGAATTGGGAACATTTTCTATATTCCCCATAGAGATTGTACACAACGCCACCGCCACCGCCGCCACCGCCACCACCCCTGACTTTCACAACATAATCAATCATATCTCAGCTAAACATTTATAGAAATACCTGATTTATTCACACAATGTAGCTTAATAAATAGGCTTTCACATGACACCTCAACCATAGCTCTACCACATTTAGTTGTTGAGTTAATAGAGAGAGATGGATGATTCGTCACCAAAAATGCAACGCCACCACCCTTTTTGGGTGGTGAGTTCAAAACACATGGCCATATGTGAGTGAAATGCATTGTATTGTCTGAGTTCTTGTTAGGCAATATAAACCCTATTATTCCTGGGATTAAAATGTACCAAAACCCAAGTGAACATTTTGTAGTACTTGCATTATTATGGCAACCAGGCCATTTCACTCTGGCTTTTCATTGCCAGAATGAAGCTTCAATTGCGCTAGCGCCCTTATTTTAAGAGTCATATCCCACAAGCTCGCATGCCTTCAATCATTGGCGTTGCCAAGAATAGTGCTATTCTGGTTGCTATGCTAAGAGTCACATCGCGCATACTACGTGTATGTCATACGCCCATATGCCCATTTATGGGAAGCTCTTGTTTTGTGATTCAAATGTCCTCTCCCACTACTATTAGACTCGTAGGGCAAACCCCTGTAAAATCTAACTATTTCACACATACCTATATGAAGAGGTATTTTGCAAAAGGGCCTACATCCACTTTGGCTCTTATTGAGAAAAAGTCCAAAAACTGTTTCTAAATATTCAAGTTGAGCAATTGAAAAACTGAATGGATTATGAAAGAGGTACACTACATACTAATTGAAATTGAAATAAATTTTAAATGTGCTAGTTTTAATTTTTTTTTAAATCATGTTTACATTTTTTGAAAATTTGGATGTAGGCCCTTTTGCAACAAAACTCCATCTGTTTGTACATAAAGAAAAAATACCACACACAAAAAATCATTTATTTTAATCATTTAAAATAAATAAGTTTGATATTGAAATGTATAGGTCACAATCATATGTTTCAAGGAAATAAAGTCATTTTTTTCAAAAATACCTACATCTCATTGTAAACAGCCATTGAAGTTGTTGTTTTGTTGCAAAAGGGCCTGTATCCCGATTTAATTCTGGATATAGGCCCTTTTGCAACAAAACAACAATATCAATGGCTGTTTACAATGAGATGTAGGTATTTTTGAAAAAAATGACTTTGTTTCCTTGAAACATATGATTTTTCCCTATACATTTCTATATCAAACTCATTTTTGAAAAAATGCACCATAGCCCTTTTGCAAAATACCTCTTCAATTATGCACAATCCAAATGAATGCACTGCACTGCATGCAATCTTGGGAACGGACAAAGATTCTTGCCAGCAGAGTTGCAAGAATCCAAGAAGATTCTCGAAAGACAAACTGTTTTACACACTCCATATATTCTCACAAAATCCTATACAAGAATCACATGAGAGGATTCTGGCAACCTTGACGAACCTCTGACGTGATAGGGTATGAACAGTCTCTTGATAATTTTCTGACTATTTCAGAAACTAGTATACCCAACCCATATTCACGGATTGCACTGCCTTAATTCTTGGACCACAAAGTAATCTGCTATGCCTGACCATTTCAGATATATTCAACTACAGTCCAACCTCGGTTATCCGACCCTCTTTATCCAAATAACTCTGTTATCCAGCTGAATAATCCCAAAAGAAAATAAGTTTTATACAGCCTAGTCACTTTATTTTCACACTCTGAAGCATTTTAAGGCTGTCTTTGGATGTAGGTAGTGCTGTTTAGTGCTTAAATAATACATTGTCACTGTAATTCAGTACCCTTCTATTGTCCAAATTTGAGCATTTCAGGACAGTCAATGCAGAATTACACATAATTGTTTATCCAGATTTTTCACTTATCCAGTCTATGCTTGGTCCCATCATGTCCGGATAACTGAGGTTGGTCTGTATAGCTTTCTTAGAGGGTAATGCTATTCACCTACTTTTCCCCAAGTTATTTATCCACAGATATTCATTAGTTTAATTTCCTCCTTAAAGTACACACTGCACCTGGCTTTGCTAAACATAGTCAATGTTGAACCTGACATCATTCTTTTGAGTGAATCTTTAGGCCATCAATTATTTGTTTGGTATACCCATCGGAATGTATGAAAACCATCGTCTACGGATTTTTAAAACTTTATAATTCTGTCAAAATACAAACACAAAACAAAATCAACTGACAGACTGTAATGTTGGTATTTTACCTTTTCAAATATTTTTACCATTACCAATGTTATACAGTAAGAAACGTAAAGACATAGTGGTGGAGGAGAGGAACAGGAATAGATACATAAACACAACAGCGCAATGAACGACCTTACTTTTTGCAGCCTGTTATGCTAAAGAAACAATTTAGTATGCCCTTAACCAGATGCCCTATAACTTAAGTGCACTGCACTGAAGGGTTACTATAATTCTCACGTATATAGTCAAGAGAATCTATCGGATTATTGACGCAATAATATTGATCAGAAAACTTGAGTACCATAATAGCAAATTTTGAAAACAGAGCACGGCGATGACATACGACACTGATGAATCTGATAAGAATTCTAAGTGCAAACCAAAATTGAAGCACCTACGCATACACAACAGGAAAGAGCGACACTGCGGCGGGGAAAACCCTACTTCGTGCAGTGTGGCTACATAAGCCGCTTTAACCGTCATCATTCCCGAGGGTCACTTTACAAATTCTAGACTACTTTGACAGGTCATAATGTAACAATGATTACAAAAAATTGTCAACATTTTGATAGAGCCTAGCATTACCATATTTTGAGGAAAGTCTAAAATCTTTCATGAGAAAACAAGACATGTGTGATGGAAAACAAAAAGTTGTATGAATTTTCAGACCTCTCAAATAGAGTCAGTTTATTTTTGGCAAATTTTGGTACATTATTAGACATTCTCAATATATTTAATAACATTTTCAAATTAGAAATATGTCATAGGATTTGAAGAAAAAAAATAGAAACTAAAATGAGAAAAATATGGGTTGGTCTAACAGTAAAAAGGTTGTGTCCCTTGGCCATATGACACATCTTACGTTTTTCCACATAAATAGCAAAATCAATTCTGGGTATCATTTCTTTTGAAGGAAAATGTAAATAGTAAAAAGGTTTAAAAAAATGAAATCAGGTGCATTATTTGACTTTTGACCCTGAATAGAAAGAAGAAAATGTACCACAATAAGTGTTTTGCAGATGCTGCTTTCAATTCGGAAGTGCATGACAAGATATTTCTTCATTGTTTCTACTAAGATGAGAGAATTCAAATAACTTTTTTGGATTACATACTCCATAAATCCATGGGTAAGACAAGACACATTTGAGCCAATCCTGTATTCTGATTGGTTAACCCGTGTATAAGCTCAGCAAATACTCCAGATATTCATCAATGACATTTTAACCTAGCCTGCACTCCAACGGCCCAAGGAAAATACATTTACTCAACATTTCTATAAAAATGGTAACAAATTAAGTTCACTTCTGACTACTCCCACCAACAGGCACACTTTCTTGATGTAACCATACAGAAAGCTGAGAATGGTATACTATCTACAGATCTCTTCACCAAGCCTACAGATACGCACCAGTATCTCCATGCTTCAAGCTGCCACCCTCGCCATTGTAAGACAGGCATAGCATATAGTCAGGCTCTCCGTCTCCGACGTATTTGTTCTAACGAATCTAGATTCTCATATCATGCACAGAATTTGAAGAAGCATCTGGTTACCAGGGGTCACAGCTCCACCAAAGTCCAGCAAGCCATCAAGAAAGTCCACTCTCTCCCGAGAGCCACAGTCCTTCAGGAGAAGCCCAGAAACCAAGACCCCACCCCTAAGATTCCCCTTGTTACCACATTTCATCCTAACCTTCCTCCTCTGCGTCACATCACCAACACTAACCACCACATTCTCCACACATCAGACCGTCTTCGTCGTGCAGTTCCTGACATACCAATCCTGGCCTACAGACGCCCTCGCAACCTACGAGATATGCTAGTACGGGCTACCATCCCCCCGGTAACTGATGATTCTCTCCCCACGCAGCATGGCACTTCTAAGTGCGAGTCGACCAGCAGGTGCGTCGTTTGCCGGGAACACATCAAGGAAGGCGATTCCTTCACCAGCCACACCACCCATGCCACCTACAAGACGAAGGGTCACATCACTTGCACCACATCTAATGTCATCTACCTCTTATCATGTAGAGTGTGTGGAGTCCAGTATGTTGGTGAGACTAAAAACTCACTGAAGAAGCGCTTCTATGGACACAGATCGACCGTCAACACCAACAAGCCACCTGTCGGACACCACTTCAACCTTCCCAACCACACTATGTCTGATATGATCTTACAGGGCATTGAATCTTTAGGTAGCCGTTCAGAAGTGGTACGTCTCAGTAGAGAGAAGTTATGGATGAAGCGTCTTCTCACTATTCAGCCCCATGGCCTAAACATCCAGGAAGGGAATGATTAGACTCAACCCCCCACCTCCACCCCTCCCACCCCCCCCCCACCTCCTCCATTTGTATCTGATATACCTATCATTTGTATTTTTTACCCATTTGTTTTTCTCCACTTTTTCTTCACTCCATTTTTCATTTTTTACTTCTTGATATATGTGATACTTTGTTTTCATTTTCTACATTGTCTCCTATGCACAGTAATTGTCATTACTTGTTCCAGTGCATTTCCATTATTTGTTACCATAGGCCTAGTCCCACTTTGTTTTTTCTTGTTTTCTCATGCATTCTCTGTCCTTTTACATTTCCATCCATTTTATTATCTATTTGTAGTCATCAATCACCATTATTGATTTCACTCACCAATCATTTTTATATCCTATTTGCCTTTTACTTTTTAATCTCCCCTTTGTCTATGTCATCCTTTTGTTATTTTATCCACTTCATCAATCAGCTGTCTAGCATGATATCTTCCCCTATTCATTCATCTGTCACTTTGACTTCCTGCCTATTGTTCCTCTGTCTATATATATGTTGTGTAATGTTGTATTCTGTCATTTTACCTTCGATAAAGATTCTGTTAGAATCGAAACGTCAGGTCCTCTTATATTTATTACATTTACTTACACAGGCTATTTTTGTGGATAAGCAGTTTGCATTCAGCTTTTACATTATATTACAAATTAAAAGTGTGTCCCTTTTTATTGGTCTACCCTGCGAACATAAGATGAAACAATGCTCAGGTTTTTAAAAAATCACTCGGTATTACTGATGAGCTACCCTATACTATCTTATTCAGAGGCATTCTCAAACTTGTCTATAAATTACAAACTCTAGGCACAATTAACAAACGTTGAACCAGCTGAAAGGAAGCGAGCTCTACATCAATTGGGTAAATATAATCAGTCATCTGCAATATATATTCCACACACAAATAAATATTATGAGACTCAATTAGTGTCATACAATATAATCGGGTTAATGATCACGACTCATAATTAGATGTAACATTATTGTATTTATTTACACTAGCGAGATGTGATCATCTGGGTACATGAATAGCTTATATTGCAATATCCATTATAGTCTTAAAGTTAAAGTGCCACAGTACTTGTTTTGCAGACACTGCTTTCAGTTCCCATGATATTTCCTTGATTGCTTCTTCTAGATAGGAGAATGTAATTGGACTTCTCTGCACTTCAATAACTCAAGGATTAGAGATGTCGCAATTCAGTTAACCCTGCATTCTGATTAGTCAACCTAGTGTTCAAGCTCAGCCCATATAAAACAATTCTATGATAATGAAGTAATGAGTCAACCTAACCGTATATTCTGATTGGTCTATCTAGTTTATAACCTTAGCATTAGTGTTTAAGCCAGTCAATAGTTAGGTCACCCAAGCCCTATATGAAAGCTATGAAGATTGTTAAACGGGGTCAGTCGTCACAAACACAA
This sequence comes from Ophiura sarsii, assembly GCA_035610835.1. NCBI lineage: Eukaryota > Metazoa > Echinodermata > Ophiuroidea > Amphilepidida > Ophiuridae > Ophiura > Ophiura sarsii. The sequence goes on from CM069441.1 coordinate 24,689,052, forward strand.
TAGTCAAACGACCTTGCTATTGTCATGCTATTGTCAACACTCCCTACACAGAGGTCTGCAGTGCAAATCTGTACGATTTTCGCCATGTAATGTCTATGGCAGATTTCATTCCGTGGTATAAAGCTATGAGGTTTCCGTGGTCTTCGCTATCTCCAAGCAGATAGAGTAATACGTACATGGACTTTTTTGTAGACGAGGGTTCATTTCATGATTTGGTGAGGTTTACAATGAGTTAGGATTCCTGTAATTTTGAAGACCACGGATTTTCAAAATGTGAATTTTCCGACATTGTACGACATAAATTTGGTCACCAAACGTGTTTAAAACTATACATTGTACCGATCTGCAGATGTTATTGACCCTCCTCTAAAATTCTACATGATTTTTAACACGTTTCTTAGTTTTTGAGATGCCCAAATAGACCCTTTTCCGAAGCTATTTCTAGCAAATATTGCAGTCACTAAGACTCCATTGTTTTTATTGCGTATAACAAAATATGACATGCAGCGTGACCTCCCACTCCACATATCTATGAACAAGAAAAGAAGCAACTCAGCAAACCCTGCATTCTGATTCTTCAACATTATATGGTTTTCAAGGCTCAATACATATCTTAACTTAACTATGAGCAAAAAAGTAGCAATTCAGCCAACCCTGTATTCTCATTCTTCAACAAAGTGTTCAAGGCTCAACAAAACTATGACTATAAGCAATAAAACCAACCCTGTATTCTGATTGGCTCAATCAAGTTTTTAAGCCCAGCTCACACTCGACATATCTAGGAACAAGAAAAGTAGCAACTCAGCAAACCCTGTATTCTGATTCGTCAACATTGTAGTTTTCAAGGCTCAATACATATCTTAACTTAACTATGAGCAAAAACGTAGCAATTCAGCCAACCCTGTATTCTCATCAGTAAGTCAAGTGTTTAAGCCTAGCTCATGAGTGAGAGAACCAACGCTGTCTGTTCGGAACCTGGGTGTAAAATTTGATGCAAATATGACCATGACCAAACAAATATCTAGCCTCTGTCAATCTACACATTACCAGTTAAGAAACATCCGTAGAATAAAGCGATACCTCGATAAAGACACTCTTCATCATGTCGTTAGAGCTTTAGTTATCTCTCGTCTTGACTATGGTAATCTTCTTCTCTTTGGTGCTACGGAACATGAATTGAACAGAGTTCAAAGATTGCAGAACAATGCCGCTCGGTTGATATGTTCCATATCCATGCGTGACCATATTACTCCCACGCTTAAAGAACTCCACTGGCTGCCCATACGGGAAAGGATTCAATTCAAACTCTGTCTTTTTGTCTTCAAAAGCATGAACAATACTGCACCTGGATATTTATGCAATTTACTGTCACCATATGTTCCTCGAAGAGCTCTTCGTTCTGCAAATGACATTACTCGCCTAAATGTTCCTAGGACAAATAAGGTCTTGGGTCAGAAATCTTTCAGTGTAGCTGGTCCACGGGCATGGAACAATCTCCCTCGTACCATAAGAGAAACTGACAATATCTCTCATTTTCGTTGTAGTCTAAAGACTCACCTTTTTCCATGCTAAATGTATTTTGTGTACTGATGTGTTACATGCGCTATGATCTAGATGGAATAGCGCTATATAAATATTAATTGTTATGTTATGTTATGTTAAGTTGCAACTCAGCAAACCCTGCATTCAGATTCGTGAACATAGTTTTCAAGGCTCAATACATCTCAACTAAACTATAAGAGCAAACAAGTATCAACTCGGCCAATGCTGAAAAGTAGCAACTCAGCAAACCCTGCATTCTGATTCGTCAACATTATATGGTTTTCAAGGCTCAATACATATCTTAACTTAACTATGAACAAGAAAAGTAGCAACTCAGCAAACCCTGTATTCTGATTCGTCAACATTGTATAGTTTAAAGGCTCAATACATATCTCAAGTAAACTATGAGCAAAAAAGAAGCACTTCAGCCAACCCTGTATTCTGATTGGTAAATCAAGTGTTTAAGCCTAGCTCATGATCGAGTGAGAGACGTTGCAACTCAGCAAACCCTGCATTCTGATTCGTGAACATAGTTTCAAGGCTCAATACACTCAACTAAACTAAGAGCAAACAAGTAGCAACTCAGCCAAAGCTGTATTGTGATTGGGAAATAAAGTATTTAAGCCCAGCTCATACTCCACATATCTATGAGCAGGAAAAGTAGCAACTCAGCAAACCCTGCATTCTAATTGGTCTATCTAGTTTTTGATGGTCTAGCTTTGCAAGGATTTCAGGTAGTTGATGAATTAGCACGCCAATGCAATGTAAGCTATATTGAGGTGCTCTCATCTTGTTAACAAATAACGCATTGACATAATCGGTAAGGACAGAAAAGCGTGAAATGGATGGCGAGGTAAATTGGAAAGATGAATGCAATTTGCAAGACAAACATCGTGCTGAATGCGAAATATCATGAAGGTTAAAAGGCACTCGCGAAACTGGGTCAGTCACCAGCGCAGGAACACAAAAGTGTGGCATTGATTTAATGACAGTTGACATTTTAATGCTCAATGTTTGGTAGGTGTCATGCTGTGGATTTTTTTAGAGAGAAAATTGACTGCGCTTGTTTCGAAGGAGGTTAACTAATGTATATTGACGTCAGTTCAGATTGGTTCTTAACAGAGCTCCAGTTTGATAGTGCTAAATAGGTTAGTTTTGCAATTATTGGATGAATCAATCTAGTAGAGAAAGAAAAGTAACATATATTAACAATTAACCATAAAAATAAATTGAGAACTTAGGGCTAGCTTTGAGTATTGTTGTCTTTGATTTAGGGGGGGGGGGGGGCATAAAACACCCATTTTATTTAAAAGTTTAAAAATCATGACATTTGCATTCAAAAGCCTCAATTGTTTTTAAAAAAAATTGCATTCTTAAACACAAATTGGAGGGGGAGGGAAATGAGTTCTTGAGACACTACTTTTTGAAGAAAAAAATCTGTTCGCCATAAATCTATGCACAAACCGATTAATGATAATGTACTAAAATTAACAACTTCCACTGTTTCACACAAGAGAAACATGCATCTTCTTAATCAAAACGCCAAGCATAATCATTTACCAGTATGCATTATTGTTATTCCAAATGAACTGGCATATTTTGGAACAGCATGAAATATGATTTAATTTTCATTTTGTATCTATGATACTTTGATCACTATTCATTACTGTTCACAAGATTTACAACATGTTGTCATGGGTTAAAGGATTGCTGTTTGAATGGTGGAATTTCAGATAACTGTATTGTTGCTATTACACATACTGCATATTCCAAATCAAACCCATTAGTAATATTGTGCCATAAATGTGGAATTTCAAAGAATTTATATAACAATGACAGTACTGTTTGAGATTTTTATTCTTATTCTTAATTAAAGATGTTTGATTTTGACTATGACTTATAAGTATTTCTTTTGTTTTGTTTTCTCACCAAGGCCAGTTAAAGAATTGGTTAATAAAGCAGCAATGAATAATGCATTGGTATTTTACTATCATATGCTCAAATTTACAATATAACATCCACATACAATGCACACAAACACAAATTGCAGGGCACCTCCATTAAAAATCAGTCATAAGGAGACAACAACGACCATGCTCTAGGGTTGTGATTGTGAATGTACGGGTAGGTTTGTACAGGTACCCGAACCATTTTTCACATGGGTACCCAGGTACCCGACCCCTCCCCAAAAAATGAAAATATATAAATAAATTTTGAAATAATTGTATTTAAACATGAGAATAGATGAAATATGAAATAACTGGCAGGTACCCGGGTACAGCTAGTCACAGCCTTAACGTGCTTTATCTTTCAATTGGTTCAGTTGGTCAGGCAAGTGCTGTTGTTGCTAAGTTTTTAATAAACATTTTCAAACATTCGTAAAAGGTGAATTCCTCTAAATGGTTTTAAAACCACACAATAATTTTGCATATTGTTCTATTGCACATTACTCGAAATTGTTCGATTTGAAGTGAAAATTTGATTCTATCATTTCACTCAGATTTTTGACAATGAGCCTATGTAGAATAGAAACACCCATGTCAAAAAATCAGGACACTAACTTTTATTCTTCATGTAATTTTTTACTGTATTACTACACTCACTGGATTAATGTTCTGCCCTGTGATACAGTGTTTCAAATGGAGACAAGATCAGTGTTTAGGTCGATCATTGTTTAGGATTTAAACACTTTCTACAAAAGTGTTTAAATGCTTAACACTTGAACTAACTCAACATGAATCTTATCTCTGTTTTGCAACACGTTATTTACAGTGTACCTTCAATTAAATCAGAGTTTATGTTTCTTTTAGTCTGGAAATATTACAAATCGGTTTCAAACACTTGAGAACAAGTTAATTAAAGAAAATTAAAGAAATCAAATTAAAGAAAATGTATGAATCAATGTCTACAAATATAACCAACTTAGCAGTTATACAAGTAATTTGCTACAAATCTTTAATTACAGTCAAACAAATCCCTTCCTCCAGTGAACATCAGCACTAAATGTTGAAAGCAATAACCTTGGTCTCACCAATACAAAGAATATTTGATCAATTATACATACATCCATCCATCTTACGTTGATGGATATCGATTTGAATGGCTGCAACATACAACATTTTCTAATTAAGGCTCAGCTATGTTCTTGAGAAAGCAACTTTTTGAGAGGTTGCAAAGTGGGAAATGGCCTTGACATTTAGGAGGCAATTAAGGCACTTTTGTACATTCAATTTGTTCTTCCTTTTTTTGCGATGATCAACTTCCTGTGTATGGAAATGGCAAGAGGGCATACAGTTGGCAAAGAATATGGGGGGGGGGGGGGGGGGGGGGGGGGGGGGGGGGGGGTCACAATGTGAGTATAAAAATATATAAAAAAAGGAATTTAAAATAAAAACACTATAACTTTACAAGAGTTTTTATTTGTTTTAAAAAACACATGTTTCTCATCCAGGTTTTTCAAAAAAAGGAGGATGAGGGGCTTTTTAAAAAAAAAAAATTATTTTTCAAAATGGCCGCCGTTTGAGATTTCTGGCAATCTATAGTGTTTTCCCTATTAAATGAAATGACAATTGAAAAAGAGACAATTGTTAGACAAACAAGAACTTAACATATTTACAGGGATGTATTTTCGCGACATCCTGCGAGAATCCAAATGGATTCTCGCAGAGGAATTTTGCGAGAATCCATGGATTCTCGCAAATGGATTCTCTCAGAATATTTTTGCGAGAATCCTTTTTACTGAATTTAAATTCTGCATTTTAAACATTTATTGTACTATTGTTAAGAACAATCATCATTTTAATTTCAACTTGAACCGTTTAGAGTCAAATACCAGTCATCTAAGGTCCTGTTTTGAACTTAGAAAAAAGAAGAAGAAAAAAAAATTAAAATTAAAAAATTTAAAAAAAACCCAAAAAACATTTTTTTTTTTTTTGTGAATAAAAAATAAAAGATAAAAGGAGGCGGCCCCAAAAAAGGAAGCGGGCGGGGACGAGAAACATATATCTTTTTTATTTGGCCTTACTAGTACTGTTCAGCTACTTTGGTGGAACTTCACTGGGTACTTTAACAGTACCCACTGGACATTGGGCAAGTACCCATACAGGTAGGTACTGGCAGCAGACTAAACATGATGCAAGGCATTTATAAGCAAATGACTGTGTAGAAAGAAACCCTGTGAAAATACAAATATTTAGAATTCATTGCAGATATCAATATTTTTACAAACTGGCAGCATGTTTCAAATTATTTTCACAGATATTTTCAATATTTGCGAGTTGTTTCATTTTCACATGAGCTCAGAAATGTGCAAGAATTTCAGTAATATTGCAGTGGAGTATAGCCATAGAGGGTATGAGTATATGCATGTTTAATTACAGGTGCTGTTATACTAAATGTTTCAAGGCTAATTTCTAAAAATAGTAATTGCCATTTAAAATCAACACTTCTTCACACACATATGTCTACGTAATTTAGTTTGACATTTCTACGACACATAATGAATGGAACTGACTTGTTTTTCTAAGCTGTAATGAACTAACGACTACCAACACAATCTTTGGAAATTTGCCACCATATCTTGACTATATATAATTCATTGTTGTAGAATAGTTAAAGTAAATTACACATTTTGCCATACAGATGGCCTTGGATTTATTTAAGAAGTAATTCAGGACTGACAAAAAAATAAGACAGACGGAATCTGAAACTATAATGGGAAATTATATTGCTGGAAAAATACAAATACATCTAAAACCCGGTATGTGCTTGAATTATGGTAGTGAGTATCCTGAAACAACACAATTTTGTCCATGGCACAAAACAATTTTGTCCAAGAAACAAGACAATGTTGCCCAAGACACCAGTCACATGACATTGTTTTCCAAGACACAAGACAATCTTGCAACCGATCTTATGATTTTGCAAAGAGTTGTATTTTAAACTTGGTGGTTAATTCGCACAAAAATATATGCATGCACTACTTAATGGATGCCAAGGTTTATTATAGGCCTACTCTCACTGAAAGATCATTGTAAACCTTGACTTCACTGTACTACTGTACCCGTCCATTCAACATGGTTGTCTGTAGCTCTTGCACACCCTATGTCACATTTCAATAACTTTAGTCAGTTTCATATTGGGTCAGAAGTCACAAACTGGTCCAAAAAAAAGTTTCACTTCTAATAATGTTGAGAAATGCACCAATTCTGATTAAACGGGACAAAACTTAAGTTTTACACACTTAATGACCCACAAACTATATATTGTTGGAAAGCTTAAGATTCAAGGTTTTTTATTTTTGCAAAAAAGAATCAAATTATACAGGGTGTGTACAATTTTTACAGGGTGGAACATAAACAATTTGATCGTTTTTGCTCCTCACAAAATAGTTTGATAGTTTGTACAATTAGGGTTTAGCTGAAAATAGGCACCAAAATCAGAACAACCGCAGAAGGTGCTACCAAATTTGCTAAGAATCATTTGCCTAAAATGTACACAGGAAAAGTACAGGGTGTCTAAAATTATGATGAAATAATGCATAAAATGAATGTTTGTATATAATATTCTATGAAAGTTAGTTAGCATGGACCATTTAATTTAAAAGAAAATGGTTATCAAAATGAACTACATGAATATCGTTAAAGTTCCTTTTATTTTGAATACAGGGTGGTCCAAAATAGGTCTAAATAGCAATTTTTTCATGAATCTATGAACAATTCTGTGAAGAAACACTTCTGGCTTTTTTAGTTAAATGTTTTACTACCCAGGGTAGAAAAGGACCGAAGAGTCACACAAATGAAATAGAGAGACTGCGATTTGGCCATTGTTTAATCAATAAAATGAATAAAACTGTGTATTTTTTTACATTAAAACACTCCCTGAATTGAACATCATATTCTAGTAGAGAATGTCTAGATAACAATTCAATATTATTATTCATAGTAGCAGGCACATGTTATTAACACATATGAGAAGTTTGAAAACTTTCCTATGTATATCAATTTCAAAAGTTCTAGTTTTCCGCTATTTTGTGTACAAACCTATGGGCGCCTCATCCACCGGCTCCTCATCCACCGCTCCCACCCTTGACTCACTCGACGTTTAGCTGGATAAATTGTCTTTAATATGATACCAAAAATGTTATGTTTTTTCGACAACTTCTATTTAAAATAGAGACACGTATCACGATTTTAAGGATTTTTTGAAACGATCCCACCTTATTTGATATACCTATTAGTGACCTGTGACCATTGGCAAGAAATGTGTATTGTTTACCTCTCCACATGCAAAAGTTATCCAACGTATCCAATGTTGGCATACGCGCAACATCACCCATAGTATGAATATAATACACTGTGCGACTACTGCGCTCATGCACGCCCATGCATTTCTGTATTAATTTGCTGCTGCAAGGAGGATTGCAAAGTTGGAGCTCATGAAACTATAGGATATAGACTTAAGGGCTGGTCTGCTCAGGAGTCCAGTATAATTATTAGATAGCCCATATAGGATCTTCTGAAGCAATGTCCTGCAAAACTTGCCCTTGGCTTTCTGAAGGATATTGTCTGATATTTTAGGTAGATCACGACTATACACACCTTTGTTTGTCAAATGCTTTCTCCAGTGTATGATGAACACTGTTCTTAGTATTCTAGTTAGACCAGGGCTTCTAATCTGGTGGCGCATGTGCCAAAGGTGGCGTTTGGAACAATGGTGGTTGGTGCTTGGACTACTCAAAAATATATAGGAATACATAAGAAATTGGTGCATTTGGCGCTTCATCATACATTGTATCTCATAATTGTTGCGCTCCATTAAATACTGTTGAGAACCCCTGAGCTAGACTATACCCAAAACAAAACAGATGTTAATAGTTTTAAGTCAGTATTGTTGAAAATAATTTTCCAAAAAATCCAATCTAACACTGTTATTTGTGGATTAACACAATTCAATATATGATGACATTTCTATCTGACTCGGGTGATCTGTCTGAACAATTACTTTTTGAACAGAAGTGCCATTAGCCCAATGTATTTAATATTTGCAGGCATCATGGAATATAATTAATACAAACTTCTAATACTACATGGCAATCCATGACATTTGAATGTGTCAAAAAGGGATGATGAAAATCAATTCAAATTCACTGGCTTTATAATCGCTGCCAATGTTAAGCTTGATGGGTTATTAATATTAAAAAGTTGGAATGGCAAATGATGACATTTTCAAAATGACTATGATTCCGGGTAGCATGGAAGTCATTGCTCATTTGGCAGCTTTGTACCGGGGGGGGGGGGGGGGGGGGGGGGGGGGGGGGGGGGGGGGGGGGGGGGGGCACTCAAATACTTTTCGCAAGTGGTGAAGCGGTGAACTCATCAAAAATGACATGGGGTTTATAAAGCGTTCAAAGGCTGAAATGGTACCCTTAAGCGAGTTCTCCCATCGTTGCGTATCGCCAGACGTCGACGGACAAAAGTTGACATTGCTTCAACTCGCTCACCGATATCTGTCGAAGTTGGCCGATGCGCAACGACGGGAGTATGAAAGCACCTTTACAGAGCAGAGTTTTTGTGTTCAAATGAGGGTCTTGTGGACTTATTCGCAGTGTAAATGGGTTCTTGTGAACCATTTTGATAAAAAAAACGCAGGCATAGAATATTAAATTTCACTCCAAATTAACTAAAACCCCTTAATTTGAAGAGATTGGTTTGAGAATGAAAAACGTGGCTCATAGTGAGTAGCTGAGGTGTGAGAGGCTGATATGTCAAAGTTATACCCTTAGAAAACTGATAACAAGCCTTGAAAAAATTCCCCATTTCCTCATATCGACTTTCATTGTGAGGACCCACCCCCTGGGACTGTGTGGGATGGGGGTGGGGTTTGGAAAACAAATCCCGCATCAAGTACAATCTCTTAATAAGTGTTTCTATAATAAAAACATGTCATAGTTTGTTGATAGTGGTAACCTCATAAGCATTTCGTTATCAAATTAAATTATTTCATTAAAGGTAGGTGTTCCAATTCCTGGCTTAAATTAGTCAGTTTTTAATTTTTTAAATTTATTTTTTGTATTTATATAACTCCAATGGTTCTTATTTAGAAGCACAAGGTGACATGAAATGTGCCCATTGAGTAGTATACACAAACTGGTCGGGTGGTTAACCACCTTTGGCAGTAATTCACTGCATTTTGGCCTATAAAGTCTAAATGGAACATATCTTGCACCAAACATTTTACAGAATTTGTTATGAGAAAAATATGGGGTTTCTTATGATGATATCAAAATATATCGATGGAAAAAAGCTGTAAAGTGATTGGAACATCCACCTTTAATATGACTGTTGTGGTCCAATGAAATACAAATTGGTGCAGATTATAATTGTTCTAATAAATACCAAATGCCATCTTTCCATATATCAAGTTATTATATTCACTTTGTTTGTGCGTCTTGCATATACTGTGATGCACGGTTGTCTGTGTAAAATTTGTTCTCTCAGCGCTATACCCATCCATGATGTGCTCATTACTAGACTGAATTTGAAATATTTATTTATTGCTTCAAGTGGCTTTTTCCCTGCAGCAAATCTCAAATGCAACTTTTTAAAACAACAATAATATGATAAATTACAAAAATTGGAATTAGTTTCTTCAAAATGAATATATCTTTAACAAAATCTAGGTTAGCTTTCATTTTACTTGGTCTAATGGAATTGAAATTACACTTTGCCAATTACACATATAAGCTGACTTGCTGCCTATGAATAATTTATAGTGAGTGATGGTTATGAATTTACACAGTAATGACTTGATTTGAATTTGATCTATTGTACCATACTTCCATGATTGTACCAAAGATGTCTTTGATTGTACTTACATTTTTAATAAAATTAACAGGCCATCTTGTTGGTAAGGCCACAAAAAAGTAGTCCGTCGAGAAGTCCCACTTGCACAGTGAGGTATAGTAGAGCGCCACCAGCCAGAACCGAGCCAAAGGCGCTCGCTCAGGTGGCGCTCTACCTCACTGGGCGAGTGGGACTTCTCGACGGACTACAACGAGAGCATCAATGATGCAGAAGCTCAGCTAGCGACAAGCTATAAATTTCATGTATCCATTAGCAGGGGTCGCATTCTGACACGTCTGCGCGTCCTAGACCTCTCACTTTCTTGTAGTGACGCGTCAGATCTCTAATTGGAAAGACTGCGGGTCCCGATCAAAATTGAAGGGACCCTTAAATTTGACGATGTATGGAAATGGAAACCTTAAGAAATTCTGTAAATTACATATCCATCCTTTGCTCACGATATAAATTCATTAAAGCTGTCCGTAAAAATGTGAAATTTTCAAATACCCAAACTTCAGGACCCCTCAATTTTGTTGGGGACCCCTTAAATTTGTTTTTTGAAGTCCTACAGGGTCCTGAAAAAAGTCATGAGACCTATTACATTTTTGATCCAGCGCTATCCCTGTCCATTAGTGACAAGCTGTCAATTTCATGTATTGGATGGATTAGGTCCATAATGTATTGGTTGAGCTATGAGGTGTTTTCTTTAAAAATATTTTTAAAACTCAGTAAATCACCCAATTTTATCATTATAAAGTTTTGGATCCAATGTCATTCACACTTGAACAGCTCAAAACATAATAATGTATGCACAAGCCGTTTAGGGAGTGTTCAGAAATACTTGGGGCCTGGGGGGTGGCCAACTTGCAGTTTTGGGTTTCTGAACTTTTTTGACGTAGCTAGGTTATTCATATTGGGGGCGAGAAATGTGAAAGAACCAACAAGACTTTTGTGAGTCAAGAACTGTGCAATTTTTTTTTGACTTTACACCTACTTTTGGAACGATTGAGGTACATTTTTGCCCCGGTGGTTTCAGTCAACATTGACTTTGGGTACGCATGATCGTTCCAAAACTCGCGGAAAAGGGCGGTTTTCTGTATCATGTCCGCGGACATTCCGCGAACATACCATGTCCGCGGACATTCCGCGAACATTTTATGTCCACGATTTTCCTAAATTAGGGGTGCTTTTTGAAGCTATGTCCGCGACAGGGCTGGAAAAGATGCAAGGTTTCCCTGCAAGAGAAAGTTTGACAAAGTTGGATAAAATAAAAATAGAATGTCCTCGTTTTTACGCAAATAGAGGGACTATATATAAAGTGTCCTTGGAATGGTGAAAAAGGGGGGTCATTTTCAGGCAAAATGTCCGCCTTTTAGTACGAAAAAGGGGGTCAAATTGGCAAAATTGTCCGCGAAACACCTTCAAATAGGGGGTATTTCAAGATCCTGGAACAATCATGTGTTACCCCTCTGAATACGAAGAGAGAACACCAGGATTTTTTCATCTGTGTACTTTTGACCATCATAATTCCATGATTCCATTCGAAAAAGGGGGTCAAATTGGCAAAATTGTCCGCAAAACACCTTCAAATAGGGGGTATTTCAAGATCCTGGAACAATCATGTGTTACCCCTCTGAATACGAAGAGAGAACACCAGGATTTTTTCATCTGTGTACTTTTGACCATCATAATTCCATGATTCCATTCAATATTATTTAATTATTATATTAAACAGTTGTAATTTTATCTATACCAACACTTCACAACAAGGTCATGGCCGAAATTTTATAATACAGTGTAGCTATTGATATACTGTAAAAGCTGAAATTTTGGCGGCGGTTTTATTTTGGCGAAAATTATGACACGCCAAAATAATGTTTTCAACATTCATGCAGTGCATCCAGAAGGTCACCCACGAAAAAAACAATTCGCGAAATGTCTATGATATCAAAATGTGCGAAAATATCTGTACACGAAAATATTGGCTTTTACAGTAGCACACATTGTCTGCTGGTGGATTGACTGATAAACAGTCATTATATTGTCCATTGATATGTTGATTCAGGAGTGTGACAGTAACAATAATTGTTTGTTTGGGCAAGCTTTTGAAGACAGGGAGTGGTATAAGGCAACAAAGAAAAAATGTTTGTTTGTCCATAGAGGTCCAAAAAAGGTAGGGTCTGTAGGTTGGATAATTTTTTTATTTTTTATTTTTTAAATACGGATATTGTATTTGGGAATATAAATTTGGCATGAATACTGTGAATGATAGTCATCCAAACACAAAACACATCACTTTGATAGTATTGAACTTTTTTTCATGAGTTTGTTAGAATTGAAATCCTGCTCGGACAGATTGTCTGTATAAAGTTGCAATATTGTAGTACTGGTTGCAACACTCGGTCAAAGGGTATTTTTAGTAACAAATTTGCAATGCGCAGATACCGTGAACATGTTGTCGGTCGCCGCCATTTATTATGATAGAAAATTTGCAAAAAGTGAAATAACATAGTGGTGATGTTCTGTTAGATATATATACGTGAAAGTATTACTAAACCTATTTTTTCCCGAACTAACAAAAAAAGGTTTTATATTATGTTGAAATCAGCTTACAGCGTACGAAATTAGGAATAAGACGGTCCTTTTGGCCATTTAAATTGCTAAAAAAAAGTTATTTTAACAAAATAATAGAAAATAAAAAATAATATGGTCGGCACCAAGGTACACGGTCGGTCGGATGTGGACAAACAAACAAAAAAGTATTCTTGGCCTAAAGGAACTCCTGTTTGTTTTGAATTTGACACAAGCTCAAATAATGATCAACAATTTCTTGATGCACCCCAGGATGCTTCACTTTCATCACATGACCAGATGTATGGAACGCATTTTGGGTTTTTAATAGAGATCAGAAAATTCGATCATTTTATCGCGAACATTTCATCGATCGTTTTATTGCGAACATTTCATCGATCGTTTTATAACGAACATTTCATCGATGAGTTTATCACGAACATTTCATCGATGGTTTTATCGCGAACATTTCATCTATGAGTTTACCGCGATCATTTCATCGATGTGTTTATCACGACCATTTCATCGATGGTTTTATCACGAACATTTCATCGATGAGTTTACCGCGATCATTTCATCGATGTGTTTATCACGAACATTTCATCGATGAGTTTACCGCGATCATTTAGTCGATAGTTTTATCGCGAACATTTCGTCGATGGTTTTATCACGAACATTTCATCGATGAGTTTACCGCGATCATTTCGTCGATAGTTTTATCGCGAACATTTCATCGATGAGTGTACCGCGATCATTTCATCGATTGTTTTATTTCGAACATTTCATCGATGAGTGTACCGCGATCATTTCATCGATGGTTTTGTCTCGAACATTTCATCGATGAGTTTATCGCGATCATTTCGTCGATGGTTTTATCGCGAACATTTCATCGATGAGTGTACCGCGATCATTTCATCGATGGTTTTATCTCGAACATTTCATCGATGAGTGTACCGCGATCATTTCATCGATGGTTTTATCACGAATATTTCATCGATGGTTTTGTCGCGAACATTTCATCGATGTTTTTGTCGCAAACAATTCATCGATGTAGTCCTTGGGCCAGGTGGACTTGATTTGATATAGCAAATTTGCATGAATTTGAATTAATGCATATTCATAGCTATTCATAAGTTATCCAGGCTGTCTATACTACTACATCAGTACATGTCAGAAGAACGTGCGGGAGGAGCGAGTGCAAGGTGATATAATCAGGTATAGTAAAATGTCCATGTTTAGTTATATACTGTTTCAATACGAAGTAGGCGGCGGGGAAGTAGGCTTAGAAAATTACAGTTTCAATAGTAAATTAAGTAAAACCCACAGTCTCACATTCCCAGGCGGCGCTCAGCTCTGAGAGTGAGTGACTGTCTCCCGGGGTTCTGTACTCAAGTGAATTTTACAAGGGGGTATCTATGCTGGTTCCCTGCACCCTGGATCCCCGGTTGTGTGGAGCCTATTGATGCAGGGAACCAGCATAGGGGGTATCAGGCGCGTCCATGAAATCAAGTTATGTAGGGTGATTTTGGAAGCCGCACGAAGTAACGTGTTTAGGGTATCAAATCAAGGAAAATCAGGAAAAAAGGGTATACTTTTCATACAATAATCTAAGGGACCGTTCATTATTTATGGTGGAGGGGGGGTTGGGACAAATTCAAGAATCATATGTTAAAATTACCTAACCCCCCCTACAGCTGAAACTGAAAATTACATGACCCCCCCTGCTAACCAGTTGCTTTTTACACAACCCCCCCCCCCCCCCCCCTCCTACCTGAAAAACTCAACTTGTCACATACTTATAGGGGCTGTCTTTACCTTTGGAATTTTGTTCATGGATATGTTGGCCAATTCTGTTTGTGCCCTATCTGAACGGGCAATAATGTTATGATGGCCTTTTTTTATTGCGTGAAAGTAGTAATGGCGAGCGTAGCGAGCGGAAATTGTGTCATATTTTATACATTTTGGGTGGTTTTGTGAGTCTTTATAACCCAAACAAGTTAGCCTACATTCTGAGCAGAAACGTATAATCCAGTAAAACATTCTACTTTTGTGAGCATTGGTGCAAAGCTGAGACGAGGTGAAAAGCATGCAAAAAATTACATTTTTTTAAATCATAAAATTGGATTTTGTTACATTATACACCCCGTGGCTCTAATTTCTTGACCATTGATGATTATATTAATGTTTTTCCACCACATCATCCGAGGCACAGAAAAGATTTGCTGTCCAGAAGTCGTCTCATATTAACAAATTTTGAAGTTGATAGGTTTTAATAAAATATGCGCGAAGCGCAGAAAAAAATTGCATTTTCACTCCAAAATAGCCTCTAAAATCACCTCAATCACAACCGTCTGTATAGTTATTATTATGTCTGTATAGTTATAGTTATGACATCATTTTGGCTAGTGAGCTCCCCCAGCTATAGTGCTGGGAGATATCAAGCCTCCCAACACCAAAATCACCAACTGCTCTTCATCTCTTCAACAAACATCATAATTTGCTTAATTCAAACATGAAATCAAACTTAAACCTTTCCCCAACAGATTTTTATTCCATTGGAACAATTGTTTTGAGTTTCAAACATGAAAAATAGTGAATTTATTACGCATTTTGTCTTGGTGGCCATGTTTGCCCACTTATCAGGGGCCGAATTTGGCCACCTGATAGGATTGGATTAGGCCTACAACAAAAAGCCAGTTATCAGCCGGTGCTACAGTTACAGTCACAAAACCTCACCGCAGTAGCTCACAAAACCGAAAACGGTCAAAACTTCAAATTTCCGCCCTACGATATATACGAGTTGTGATAAAACTGAGCAAAACGTGCACGTTGAATTCATCTAGTTCAATCGGCGCAATTTCAGAAAGTTATATGCAATTAGACAGCCCGTAGGCCGTATATTTATTTACAAACTCATATACATATTCATTTCCCAAACTCATATACATATTCATTTCCCAAGGTTCAATGAAAAGTGCGCAAACAAAAACAGTCCTTGGGTTCGCGACAAAACCATCGATGAAATGTTCGTGATAAAATGATCGATGAAATGTTCGTGATAAATACATCGATGACATGTTCGCGATAAAACCATCGATGAAATGTTCGTGATAAAACCATCGATGCAATGATCGTGATAAACTCATCGATGAAATGTTCGCGATAAAACCATCGATGAAATGTTCGTGATAAAACCATCGATGAAATGTTCGTGATAAAACCATCGATGAAATGTTCGTGATAAAACCATTGATGAAATGATCGCGATAAACTCATCGATGAAATGTTCGTGATAAAACCATCGATGAAATGATCGCGATAAACTCATCGATGAAATGTTTGTGATAAAACCATCGATGAAATGGTCGTGATAAACACATCGATGAAATGATCGCGATAAACTCATCGATGAAATGTTCATGATAAACACATCGATGAAATGATCGCGATAAACTCATCGATGAAATATTCGTGATAAACTCATCGATGAAATGTTCGTGATAAATCCATCGATGAAATGTTCGTGATAAACTCATCGATGAAATGTTCGTGTTAAAACCATCGATGAAATGTTCGTGATAGACTCATCGATGAAATGTTCGTGACAAAAAGATCGATGAAATGTTCATGATAAAACGATCAAATTTCAGATCATTATTAAAAACTGAAAATGCGACGCATTTCTGGTTTTTAATTGATGAAATGTTCGTGATAAACTCATCGATGAAATGTTCTCGATGAAAATGATCGAATTTTCTGATCACTATTAAAAACCCAAAATGCGTTCCATACAGATGACCTTCAGTTGTTAATTACTTTAACACATGTGTGACACTGTTAGTTCTGGTGATATTAAGCCCTGCTAATACTGTAGGGGCGCTAAGCATTATGGGGTACATCAAGAAATCTTCTTTGAATAATGATAGTGATAAATGACTTGCCTTGCAGGTGCTTGCTTGACCTGGACGAGTTTCAAGACACCCTAGTTTTTTGGTTAAACCTTTAATAACATTTTAACGCAAGTGAAAAACGTCAGGAAATGCATCTCATATGTTGTATCGTAACATATCCAGAAGATATGCGGAGTCACTTTTTTAAATGTTTTATCTGTTTTGTCTTAATTGCCATTTTTCTGGGCCATTTTTACTTCCTAGCGTTTAGAAACTATTGCCATTCACCATGCTATCACTGACCTTTCGAACGTGATAACAAGAGCCTCATCCTACTGTAGTAGGCTGAGCTAAAAACCACAACCCTGTTACCTGTTCTACTGGGAACAGACCTCCGAGGTCCAGTCAGTCTGGCATGTTTTTTAATAATTTTCTAGAAAATGTTGGCAATATTTTAAAATTGGCAAAACATTTTGAACATTTTCAAAAAAATGTGAAACACTTAAAAAAATTCAAAGAAATTCAAATACTCTCATCAAATTTCAACAACAACAAAATCAAAAGAAATATAAGTCACAGACTCACTGGCCCATGAAAGGGCTGAAGTTGATGGATGGAACTCATGCATGGCTAGAGAAGGGCTTTAGAACTTGAAATGGAATTGTGACATAGCCATTATTTTCCCAGCTCTTGTGACACAGTTTCACATGTCTAATGAATTTAGAATTGTGTTGATTTGCTATGTTGTAAAGTCTTTTCAAGTCTCGCATATGCGCTGATTGGCAGATTTATTTCAACCATGTCTGGGTTTTTATCGTAATGTCAATAGTTAATTATTCACGCCTGACGAATCATTCATGGGTAAATAACAAAGATAATATTGGGGAAATCCCTGGCTTGAAAAGCCAACCCGACCCAGTTTTTCTACATTTACAATAATGAAAAAGAGAGAAAAATGATAAAAACACTTGTTTGTAGAGCCTTACACATTCATCCATGTTTGACATCTAATTTCTACACCACTGCCCCAAAATGGGATTTCATCATACAAAACGACTCTAATATAGATCTGGCAATTCTTAGACATTTTCCAACATCTTCAAACACTTTTTGAATGCATATTTTAGAATAGTAAAAAAATTGTCTTACAAAATTAAAAATTGTCAAACATTTGAAATAAAACAAATCCTATTTTCTAATTCAAAATCTATTTTTATACAAATCACACAAAAAAAGTTTTGGTTGGGACTATAAAGTCACCATAGAATGTGTTTTATCCTTGGCCTAACTGGTGACTTTCTTGCCCATGAAGGAAACTCATGTTAAAGGCTGGAGGAGGACATTAATACATTCAGGATTGTGTTGATTTGGTTGCATGCTTAGAATTAAAGTCTATTTTAAAAGTCTTAAAATGTAAGTTAAGCTGCTAGAATTTGTTTGTCAAGCCATGTCTGTCCTATGTTTTTATCATCATGTCAATAGTTAATCATTCATGCCTGAAGGAATCATTGCTGCCAGACACGAGGATTACAAGATCAAGACGCAAACGCAAAGAGTCATGTGGAGCGTAACCTGTAAGCTCATACCAGAAGTGCATTTAATGTTATCATCACTAAACCAGACATCACTCCTGACAAAGGAGTTGATTATGCACATTAAATTTTATTTTCAAATGTAATACATGACATTTTTATCAATAAATGAGGAGCTGACCTTGAGGTCACTCTATTCAAATGTGTCCATATATTTAAAGTTTTTAGTGACACATATTAGCACATTTTCAATGTACTTCAAGATTTTGACCTTAAGGTAGCTAACTCGGCTCCTACACCACTACAGAAAAACTGCTGTAATACCAAATCAATTATATCTATACTCTTTATACTGAGACCACAGTAAAGATAAGTCTTTCCTCTACCTATTTCAGGACTTTCGGGTCATTTTTGAAATTTCTTATGTTTTTCTTTATATTTTGAAAATGCCCTAAATTTTTACCTTCTGGAATTTCTGTAGACTAAACGGAAAGTGCTATGGCCATGAAACTTTGGGAATAAATTTATAAGCATATTACCTAAATTCTCTTGTGAGTTTTTGCAAATACAGTGTTTACTTTTTGAAAAAAATAATTTTTTCAATTTTGATTTTAGGGAAATTTTCAAAAGGCTGTAAAAAGGTCTAGAAACACTTAATCAGTTAAAACTCACGAGATAACTTTCTAAACTTAATTACCTTTAATATGACACCTTGTTTGTGCAAATTGAACATGTAGTTTTGTCTGTAGAAATTCACAAAGTTTGGCAATATAGTGTTTCTAGAAAATAGTGAAAAAGTACTAACATTCCCAGTGAATAAACCATCCATCACCACTCAGTTGTGGAGGAGAAAAAATGGTGTTATACCTTGGTGTTTTGGCATCAAAATAAAATAAAAGTCTTTAGCATACATTGATTTTAAAGAAGAGAAAAAAATATTTACAAAACTTATGTTTTTTCTGAAATTTAGCAGTATTTGGGAATTCGGCTACGCCTCCTGTATTAAGTCAATGGGTTTTCAAATAACGAAAAATTCCATAAATCAAAAACGGCTTTTTGGAAACAATTCAAACTTTGCGTATCATCTTTTCTTATCAATATACACATCCTCTGTTATTTTGAAGCAAATCATTGCCAGTCACCGTAGCCGAGTTAGCCACCTTAATCACACACCAACACCATTCTATTGTGTCTATAAATTCCAGTCCATAGTGACACATAGAATTGGGTGTTGTGTAAACCGACCATATTTGGTCATTCTGTTCAATTGTTATCCGTAGATAAACACTTCATTGATTGAGATCAAATTTAATTAATTATTAATTATTTAAGTATTGGACGATTAAATTTAACCAGGGGGTTGTATATAACCAGCCTAAATAAAACCTTCCCAGGTTTTACCATGTGGAAGTTATCGACCGATCATACTTTATCACATCGCAATGGTATTCATAATAAACATTTCTGAGCCTGCACTGGGAAAGAATAGAACCTGGGCAGCGAAAGAGCTTGTCCCAATTTCTCCCTAGATTCTATCCTATGGGAACCTAACTTGCCATATGAGGCTAACATTATTAACAAAGCCTGGACATTGGGAACGCGAAGCCAAACCCCTCTCCAAGGGATTTAAGGTAGAGGTTATTAATAAACTTTTTTCAAATGTATATTGTTCACTGAAAAGCAAATGTGAAATGGACAAAAAAAGAATGATGATGTGACTCGGGTTAATCAAAAGGTGTATAGCAGTCCAGATGGGTATTAAAACGAACAGTGTAACCAACGGGCATACGCCTCCACCCACTTGTAACAAGGGTGGGAGGGTGGGAAATTTTCACAGATCCTTCTGGTATGAAATCGCAGAACGATATGACCTAGCGAATGAATCCAGGGAAACAAGGGCTGTGTTGAGCCGGATACGCACGGCTGAGCAACAAAGCAAAAAATCGCGGGTTAGCAATTCGAACTTGTGATTGGTCTAAAGGAACCAAGACAAAGGCCGTCTGAAAAAGCCATGGAAAAATGCACTGGCAATCCTGTGCTTGAGCAACTCAGAATTATGTTAGACAGGCAAAATAATTCTTTTATTCATGGGTATAACAAAGATAATGTTGACTAGAGGATCCAACATGACCCAGTTTCAGTTAAGTTAAAGCATTTGGAATGGTAGTTGCTACTCAGAGTTTCACGCTTGTGCCATCATCTGTTCCAAATGGTTTTAAACTTATATTTCGCTCTGCATCGCATTGAGTTGAGCACTCTGCAAGAAGATTGCTTCTTTACCAGTAAATAAATAAATAAATAAATAAATAAATAAATAAATAAATAAATAAATAAATAAATAAATAAATAAATAAATAAATAAATAAATAAATAAATAAATAAATAAATAAATGTTTTAGAAATATTAAACAGTTTTTTCTTTGTCACTTTTAAAGCATTCAGAATTCAACAATCTTTCACAATATCTTGAGTTACAATTTATTAATGAAACTCTTTGGACATGCAGACAAAGATAAAACTTTGATTCATTTGAAATAGTTCATTGAAATGTACATGTATGTTTAGTTTAGTTTTATTTCCAAGTACATGACGCCATCGGCCCAAATACACAAAATATATGTGTTGCATTTATGTTCTAGTTCCAGATAACATTGTTTGCATAAATATCATTGACTGACTAAATCAATAGATATTGAACGATAAATAAAAATGGTCATGTACTTGGTGTCCCTTGAATTACAAAATGTATCCTGGTTTGAAACCGGGGGAGGGGTGCATCCTGATTAGAAACGGGGGGGGGGGGGGGGGGGGGGGGGGAGCGGTACACACTCATGTATGTATGATAGTGTGAACTATGGATGACCAACCCTTTAACAACACATTTGAAAGACTACCCACAAACAAATTAAAATAAGATCGAAAAAATATCACCCTTTTCATGAATTGAAAATGTGAGGGTTTTTATTGTTTAAAAATGTGTAAATGCCAACTGAATTTTGTTCACCATATTTTGCTTACCTGTTCCTCCCTGGTTTCAAAATACCATAACACTTAAGTAATGCCCAAATATTGTGAAATGTTTTACATTTTATACTTGAACCACTTCCTCTTTCAGTCAGTCTTGAATCAATTCTCATTGGTCAGTAGAAGTGCTTATTTAGGAGCGAATATAATATTTCCATATTGCTGTACATATACACCCATATTTCTAGAGAGACAAAACAATCATCACTCCAAGTTAAGCTTGGTAGCACAGCCTGTTTGATCGCTCGGTAAGATATCTGCACGATGAATTCAACAGATAGCTATGAAACTTGGACTGCAATATGGAATGGCACAGATGTCATGTCTGCTGATATAAGTGAGACTACAGCAAATAGCACAATACCAATTGTTACATCTGAGCCCTACCACCTTGCGTATGGAGAGTTAGTCTTTGGTTCTGTTATATTAATGATTATTCTAATCACGGGTATCATCGGTAACAGCATGATCATAGGGAGCGTAATCCTCTCAAAAAAACTCCGCACATCCACCAATGCTTTCGTGGTCAGTCTCAGTGTGGCTGACCTGCTGACTTGTCTGTTTATGCCATGGTATGTTACCGCATTTCTCGGAAAGAACGGTTGGCCGTTACCGAAGGCCGAATGGCTCTGCGGTGCCACAGGTTTTATGATATTCACCTGTACTGGGGCTAGCCTATATAATCTGGCAGCAATAGCAGTCAACAGACTAGTGTACTTAACACGTCCGCTACAATACAAGGTTATCTACAGACATTGGACAATTGCGACAATAATTTTCCTAACTTGGTTTATACCAGGTGGCACTATTATCATTCTCCTCCTCGTTGGTATAGGAGGCTTTGGTTACGAGATAGTAGACTACCCATCATGCTCTGATCTTGATGATATTTCCGGAGCAGACGCCTTCAATCTGGCGCAGACCATCGTTTGTGTTCCTGTACCTCTCATTACCATTGTCATCTGCTACAGCTGGATCTACGCACACGTACGACGCCATTTCAAAAACAGAAAAGCTCGTCAAAAAGAACTTATGGACCGTATGAAAACCAATGATAACATGAAATCGGCACAGGCTCTTCACCGTGACAACAAACTCGTTGAAATTGCCAACCAAGAACTTGAGATCACAAAGAACCTCTTCTGGGTGGTATGCACTTTTTTTGTCTGCTTCTTGACATTCTTCATTGGAAATGCTATCCCAAACGCCGGACATTTTGTGTTCTACGCTGCCCTCCCCACTTTTGCTAACAGCGCCCTCAACTTTGGAATTTATGCAAGTCGTTATCCGCAGTTCAAGGTTGTCTTAGGTTGCATGATAAGGTGTCGGTATGCAGACATACCAGAACCATCTGATGTATTGAAAGCTATATTGGGAAGATATCAGGCATCACGCTCTCGAAAGATTCAAAATCCGAAGACTTCCTCAAGTTGCTTGTAAAAAAAAGTTTCAGCAATATTTGAAACAACTAAGTGTTCTTTGTGACAATTTCATGTTATACATTTTCCCTGTGAAACCATTAAGGGAGGTCTCCTTTTCAGAAAAGACCTCCTTTTCAAACGAGAGCATCAATGATGCAGAAGCTCACTACAGCTGAGAATTTGGGAAAATTCATAACTCATGTCTATAATATGAAGAGCTTTGTTGCAAAAGGGCTATGGTGCATTTTTTTCAAAAATGAGTTTGATATAGAAATGTATAGGGAAAAATCTTATGTTTCAAGGAAACAAAGTCATTTTTTTCTTCAAAAAGACATTTTTCAAAAAGTCATTTTCAAAAAGTCATTTTTTTTCTCATTGTAAACAGTCATTGAAATTGTTGTTTTGTTGCAAAAGGGCCTGTGTCCAGAATTAAATCTGGATACAGGCCCTTTTGCAACAAAACAACAACTTCAATAGTTTACAATGAGATGTAGGTCTTTTTGAAGAAAAAAAGACTTTATTTCCTTGAAACATATGATTGTGAGCTATACATTTCTGTATCAAACTAATTTTTTTTAAATGATTAAAATAAATGATTTTTTTTGTGGTATTTTTTCTCTAAGTACAAACAGATGGAGTTTTGTTGCAAAAGGGCCTACAAAACTAGCGCATTTGGAATGTATTTCAATTTAAATTAGTATGTAGTGTACCTCTTTCATAATCCATTCAGTTTTTCAATTGCTCAACTTGAATATTTAGAAACAGTTTTTTTGACTTTTTCTCAATAAGAGCCAAAGTGGATGCAGGCCCTTTTGCAAAAAACCTCTTCATATTGTAAACCACTATAATCTGTCCAGCATAATAATAATAATAATAATAATACACGGCATTTATATAGCGCTTTTTACATACATCCATATCTCCATATATAACAAATGATGCAAAGCTCGAATCCATATTATACCTTACATGAAACAAGAATTATATATATATTATTATGCATTCACCGTTCACCGTGTAAGCACATTTGCCCTTCTATATGCTTCGGTTGAGATTTCATAAGATCAAGAAATAGTCTCTTTCTGGTATTAAAACAAAATATTGCCAAACACCTTGGATATTAAATGGTGCGACCTAATGGTAGATGATTGTTCTCTTTTGTAATGTGTGAAGGTTCAATAAATAATATGTACAGAGATGAATAACTTCGGTACATAACAATGGCAAAATACAAACACCTATTTTATGAAAATATGCATCATTTAATGAAAATAATAATATTTATAGGTCACCAAACTCCCATGGCCCCTGGATCTTAGGCCAAGTAAAAATAAAACTAGTTTCTCGTGCTAACTTTTTGAAAAAAGGAAGATGAGGTTATTTTTTTTAATTCCCAAAATGGCGAATGCCCCTTTTCCAAAACTGGTTTCGCTTTTTCCAACATGGTGGAAATGTTTTTGCTTCAAAATATGTCATACAATATACTGGAATACTCAGGAATTGAAAGTTAAATGAAAAAGATTTCAATTTAAATATCATGATCTTTATTTCAAATTATGGTTGTATAAGCCAGTGGAGAAATGAAATAAACTTGTCCTAATATCTAGACATTATCAGACAGACCATGATATGTATGAAGACACAGATTTCACGGGTGTGTCAAAAGTTGACACATATCGGCTGGCATACAGATCTTATAACCACAAGCACATGCAACGGGACTGTCATCAAAAGGGTAGGTTTCAACTAATGCAGACATCTTAATCAAGAAAATATTGCACTGAGCAATTCTTTAAACTTATACTACATTGGCAATTGAAATGAATTCATATTATAAAGCAAGAGGCATTGAGACATTGAGCCATTTCCATCTCCATCAATCTTAAAACTGAAAATGTGGCAAATTGTATGTAAAATATATAAGCTTTTGCGGCATCTTTCATATCTTTGAAGTAATCTAAATTTAGGATTGATATACTTGATTTTCACCTGTTTGTTAAGAATACATTTAGATACAGCCATCATGACACAACAGGTTTTTTAGTTGACATATTGCACACAGCAGACATGTAAAGTACACGCAATAGGGTTGCAGGACTTTCAAGGCGACAACTCACAATGTTTTATTTACAGCATAATAGATGAACTAACTCAAGTTTTAAATTGTTTCTTTTGATTTTCACCTGTCCCTTTTGAATAAAATTGAAAACAGCCATCATTTTGGCACAATGCACACAGCAGCTTGTGTATAGCGCAACAGATGCATAAAGTATAAATTGGAGGAAAAAAGAGAGAAAAGACAACACTGCACTTTCATTTTTATAGCCTATAAATAAATATTTTGTATCTTTGAACTAATTCAAGTTTAAGATTGAGAGTTTATACTTTTTACACATTGGTGTGTGTGTGTGTGTGTGGGGGGGGGGGGGGGGGGGTGAATGAAGACAAATACAAGTTACAGTCAATATCACTTTCAGACACAATAATAATAATAATAAAAGGGTATTTATAATGCGCCTCACGTTGTGAACACAACCCCGAGGCGCATAACATACATGTATGAAAAAATATAAGAACATAATAAGGAAGCTATACCAATACAACAACAACAACTTATCATACAAATATAAATAAGTAATCATTAAAAACCACAGTACATTAACACAATGAAATATAATGTACAATATATGAGAGTATACAATGCACAATTCATAAATTAAAAAGATATGTCTTCAATGACGTTTTGAAGGATTGCACTGATGTAGCACGTCGGACATGTTCGGGAAGAGCATTCCATTCCTTTGGTGCAGCGATGAAAAAGGCTCTACTGCCATAAGTCCGTTTAGCAGATCTAGCCGCACGTGGTACTTGAAGGAGCCCTTTGGATCTAGATCTTAAAGTCTGTGAAGGATGGTAAGGTGTGATGAGTTGTTTGATGTAGGTAGGTGCAAGATTGTGCAAGGACTTATATACAACAAGGAGAAGTTTAAAAAGAATTCGCTTTCTGATTGGCAACCAATGTAAATCCTTTAAAATTGGCGTCACATGGTCCCATCTTCTGGCACCGGTAACCAGGCGTGCAGCCGAGTTTTGTACGCGTTGGAGCTTTAAAATGTCTGTATCCGGGAGTCCATAAAGAAGACAATTGCAACTGTCCAGTCGCGATGAAATGAAAGCGTGAACTAAACGCTCGGTTGTAGAACGATCGAGGTACTTGCTCAATTGACCGAGAGTCCGTAAAGAAATAAGGGCCATGCGACACACATTTTTAATGTGATCTGACATCATGAGCTGGCCATCAATGAATACACCAAGATCTCTTACACCATCCACAGGTCTGATATCCGAGTTCCCGATTTTGACACTTGGAATAGCTGTGTCATTATGAAAACGTGATCTGATGTATACAATCTCAGTCTTTGCATCGTTTATTTTGAGTTTGTTTGACGTTGCCCAAGATCTGATATCAGTAACACAAGCTTCGATTGATGCTATGGCCTCAGCCTGGGATGGAGGATCAAACACCTTATACAATTGTGTGTCATCTGCGTACACCATTCCTTCAATTCCATGAGCCTTCAAAATATCTTGGATGGGACCAGAGTATAAGATAAATTGGATTGGACCAATAACTGATCCTTGGGGTACTCCATAGATAAGAGAATGTTTCTGAGATAAGGTCTGTCCAATGACAACCGACTGGTCGCGATCACAAAGATATGACTTGAACCATTTGTGGGGAATTCCAGTGACACCGTACCTATCCGTGAGCCGTGCTAACATCAATTCATGATCAATGGTGTCGAACGCAGCTGAAAGATCTAACAATATTAGAACCGCTTCCTTGTTTTCATCAACCGCGCGAAGAAGGTCATTCTGGACACGTATTAATGCTGTCTCTGTCGAATGGTGTTGCCTGTACGCAGATTGAAGATCATTATGGAGTTCGTTTTCATCAAGATACACTTGCATTTGAGCAGATACTACACGCTCAAGAATTTTGGACAAGAAAGGCAAGTTCGAGACGGGTCGATAGTTCTTCACATCTTCAGGATCTGCGTTGGACTTCTTTAAAATTGGATTTATCCGAGCGGTTTTGAGTGCAGATGGTACTTCACCAGTAGAAATGGAGCGATTAATAATACTGGTGATAACAGGCAATAAAACATCAATGCAATCCTTTAGTAGTGATGTAGGTATCGGATCAAGCATACATGATTTTGTAGGAGCATTCATAATGATTTTGCACACATCATCTTCAGTTACAGGAGCGAACACACAAAATGAGCTATCACATGAATCAGAAATGTCAACAGACAGATCTTCCGACGGTGTTTTGTCCATATCATCACGAATATTGTTGATCTTGTTACTGAAAAAGTTAGCAAAGCTATTCGCAACTTCGTGTTCATCACCAGTAGGACGAATGGGACGAGATGAACCATGAGACATGCTAGCTACTTTGCGAAAAAGTTGACGTGAATCACAGCTTGCAATTTCGACTCTGTAGAAATCCGTCTTAGCTTTGCTGAGAAAATTCCTGTATTTCTTACAGTCTTCTTGAAAAATTTGGCGGTGGATCTCAAGTCCAGATTTTTTCCACGCTCTTTCGCTTCTACGTTTCACACGTTTTGCTTCGTGAAGATCCTGAGAGTACCATGGTGTATGTGGTCTTAGAATCACAGTACGCGTTATTTCCGGAGCATGTTTGTCAAGCATATTGCATAAGACATCATTGTACTGATTGACAGAGTCTTGAAGATCATTGCATGGCTTTGTGAGCAAAGGAGAAGATATAATATCATGCTTGAATGCATCAACATTTATACTACGAAGCTTCCGAGACGTGACTTTGGTTTTGGTAGCAGTGGGTTTTGACAGTTTAAGTCTACACAAAACACCGAAATGATCTGATGGCAGACTGTATAATCAAGATCAAAGTCAGTAACAATATCATCATCATAACGAGTGATCAGGAGATCAAGTATATGGCCATCTCTATGCGTAGGTCTATCGACAGTTTGTTTGAGATCAGCTGATTCAAGCAGATTCAGAAATTTTCGAGCAGTATAATCAGAATCAACATCCACATGAAAATTAAAGTCACCTGTTACAAGAATACTTGTTGAGATGTTGGGAAAGCATTCCATCAGGGTTGAGAAGTCGCGGAAGAAGTCAGACACCTTCAGTTTGTTTTTCTTAGATATAGGAAAGCACTCCCGATTGTCTACAAAACTGGGGTTTCTTTAATTATTTTTCTAATTGTTTAAATCGAATGATTTCTTTTTCAAAATTGGGTAAAATGTTATAGTTTTCCCATATTTACAACTTTTTAGTAAAGATTGGCAATATCTTTATATATTCTATGGTTTAAAGGACATTGTTTTAAACACAGATTTAAAAAAAACCTGAATGTGCCTTTAAAGCTAGTTCACACATCCGTTTTGTTGGCACGCTGCCCATATTAAAAAAATGTGCGATATATTTTTGGATTTATTATTGACCATCTAATAATTAACTTATTTCTTTGATCTAAATCAAGTTTAGAATTGAATATTTATACTTAAACTTCATCGGTTTCTTTGGTTTTGAAGTATTGAAATGGCCGTCTAGAGCCATAGTTTTGTTGGCAAACTGCCCACAATACACTCTAAGTATGGTTATCAGATTTTGAAGGTGACAACTCACACTGTTTCATTTACAGTCTAATGAATTTCTCATTCATACATTTGAACTGATACTGATAGTTTATTATCAGATTTTCAGATTAGAATTATTTTCTGTGTGAATATGCATGTTTTCTTGAGTTGTAGTGAACCAATTGATTGGCCCATCAGAGCTCTGTGTAGAGAGTTACTAGTTTGATTTCGAATCACTCAGTTCATTAACCTTGTTTAAAGGACATTACTCAAGGTGGGGAAAGTTGCTCTTAATTAGTTATTTATACATAAATAGAATTTTCTGATTTTTTAAATTTATTTTTTGAAGCGTCATATTAAAAAAAATAAAGAAAACACTGATCAGTTCAACTTATCTTCAATTGGTGCGCCATTGTAGAAGAGGGATTTTCTATAAAATTTGTGACGTATTCGTAGTTAGCAATTAACAGCATGAAATACAAGTCTGCGACAACTTCTTTGTGATGTTTCTATAATCTATATCATTCGTGCAAATCAACAGTTTATTTTCGTTTCTTACACTTTTTCTTCTAAAATCTTGTTCTTAAACCTCTTAAAATAAGGTGAATGGGAGGATTGTGTAACCAAATAGTTTAGTTTCAATGTAAAATCATGTGTTTGACGAAAATAGTGTGAGTTTCAAAACTAATTTAAAGAACTTTTTTAATAACAAACGCTAACTCTCATTGTTGTCAATGGGGCTAGCTAAAAAACTGAAACACCGTCTAGCTAAGCTACGTCATCATTTTAACAATATCCAGTAACTCCCAAGAGCACTTGCGAATTGTCTTCTGCTAAAGTTTCAAATGAGCCCATAAATGGCTTCTTATTTCATTTCCTGAATGATAATGAAACTGAAACATGATTGATAATATGTGAATTGATAACCCCTACACATAATTTAATTTCATTCGACCGCGAGTTTCGACCGTGAGTATGTTCCTTTAAGTGTCTGTTGGGCTATTGTTCACATTTGCTCTTTATATACAAAGAAAATGAAAAGTGGTTAAGGCCATTATGCACCGGTGCTTTGACACAGTACACCACCACTGACACCTAAACTATGATATGTTAAGGACTGAAAGATTTTGAAGGCTCGATAACTCAATTATTCAAAAAAAAATAAAAGGATTAATGGTTTACACATGAATTTCACCTGTTTCTTTTGAATAACATTGATTTATTATTACATAAAGCATATAGTGCAAGAGTGATTTAACGACAAGACACAAACAAAAAGTATTTGATTTTATGGCGAAAGGATTTGAAAGGTGGCAACTTTATAGTATTCTATTTTAATTAACAGCATATCTTTGAATTCATTTAAATCTAGGATTGATGGTTGATACCTGCTTTTCACCTGCTTCTAATGCAATGAATAAAATCCTTTTTGTTGTTGATGAGCAGCATATGTGACGTGTTCTACCGAAACCAGACACAATTGGGCAAGTTATCAAAATTGAGTCAGTAATTGATTATTAAAGAAGAGATTTTCAGCTTTACAATGGTACTTTTTTTTTTTTAATCGGACTTCCCAAAGCGGAGTTAGATCATTTTCAAGTTCGTCTTATGAAAACTCCAAACTGAGATATCTTCCTTTAAAGATGTACTTACAATGTACTTTAAAAAAAATAAAAATAAAAAAACTGATTTTACCCATCTCACTCCATAAAACAGCCAGCAGAGAGGTCACGCTGCATGTCAGATTTTGTTGTACACAAGAAAACAATGGAGTCTCAGTGACTGCAATATTTGCTAGAAATAGCTTTGGAAAATGGTCTATTTGGGCATCTCAAAAACTGAGAAACGTGTTAAAAATCATGTAGAATTTTAGAGAGGGTCAATAACATCTGCAGAACGATAAAATGTATAGTATTAAACACGTTTTGTGACCAAATTTATGTCGTAAAATGTTGGAAAATTCACATTTTGAAAATCTGTGGTCTTCTAAATTACAGGAATCCTAACTCATTCAAAACCTCACCAAATCATGAAATGAACCCTCATCTACAAAAAAGTTCATGTACGTATTGCTCTATCTGCTTGGAGATAGCGAAGACCACGGGAATTTCATAGCTTCATACCACGGAATGAAATCCGCCATAGACATTACATGGCGAAAATTGTACAGATTTGCACTGCAGTAGGGAGTGTTGACAATAGCAACGTCGTTGGACTATTGTGTTTGTGAATGTTTGTGACAACTGACCCCGTTTAACAGTCTTCATAGCTTTCATATAGGGCTTGGGTGACCTAACTATTGACTGTAAACCACCTACAATTTACTATACAGTCTGTCCAAGAAACCTTTTAATCATCACTGCCCATTGCCGCCAGTCATCATATTTAAAGCTTTATTTTTCTAATCAAAGTCTCATCTAGGGCACCCTGAGTAAGCTACGGTCATGTCCGTATTAATCTCACATTGCCATGCAGAAAAATCGGCCGGCGAGCAAAGCAACCTAATCCATTATTGATTAGTTATCAATGATTTTGCGTTGTGAAAAGGAAATCGTAATTGTCTTGATTGATACGACAAAACCCAAAGGCTGACAATGGTCAACACCTGCACTCAAGACACTTCCTGGGCAGTTCAGGTCACTGCGAGATAGATTATCTCTTAGAGCCTTGACCATAAGACACGTAGTTAAAGGTATATTAT
Source organism: Ophiura sarsii (assembly GCA_035610835.1). Classification (NCBI taxonomy): domain Eukaryota; kingdom Metazoa; phylum Echinodermata; class Ophiuroidea; order Amphilepidida; family Ophiuridae; genus Ophiura; species Ophiura sarsii. Next base: position 24,720,215 of record CM069441.1, read on the forward strand.
GTGAACTTTTCCAGGGGACGCCCTCAATCCTCGAAAAAAAATTGGAAGCAGATTTTCTTGCAGATTTACGTTTCTGATCATAAATCATAAATATATTCCAAGTTACAGAGCGATACAATTCCTAATAACCTCAAAATCATAGTTTTAGAGTGAATTTAGAGTAAAATTTGAAAAAATAGATTGTAGGCCCTACCGCTCGGTACAATCTATTTTCAAACCATGATTTTGAAGTAATTAGGAATCGTATCGATCTGTAACTTAGATGATCTTTATGATTTATGATCAAAAATGCAAATCTGCAAGAAAATCTGCTTTCATAGTAAAAATCAATGATAGAGGGCGCTACTTGGAAAAGATCACATAATATTAATATGCCTTTAAATCTACTGCAAAAGGATCATTTGTGATGTAATAATAATAATAAAAATTCCATTGAAATGGAATGGGGGCGGGGCGATCCAAGAGAAAGAAGCATGTTTTGTAACTATTTTCTGTTGCATACCAAACAAAATACCATGGAAATGGTGTATGTATTTTCGATAATTCAAACCAAAAAACAAATCAAAACACAGCAGTCTAAAAATAGTACAGGAAACCAATAAAGTTGATTTGTGTGCATGGAAGGGGGGGGGGGGGGGAGGGGGGGGGGGGTACCATCTGAAGAACAATCTAGGTATATATGACAGCCACAACTCACCATTTATTCAAAGATTTTCTATCACAGACTGCAGGACTGTTGAAATAAACTGCATAGGTACATGTAATTTACAAAGACTACAAACATGGCGGCCCCCACTTATGTCTAGAAAGACCAAAATGTGTAAGTTTTTGCAATAACATGCTATAAGGGTGACTTCGCCCCCCCCCCCAAAAAAGAGTCACAAGTCGCAAATATTGATTTTGAGATACAACTAAACAAAGGATACAATTTTATTAGTTTTCTATTGTTTTGTAAATATCTTTGGAAGTAATTGTCCATTCTTAATGGGTTTGCTGCAACATGTTGCACTGCACATGACCAATGTAATCACATAGAATACTATAAATGTGATATTTTTGACAGCTTGCACTTAATTTTATCTTACCATTCACTATCCCCATCCGTGAATCCTAAGATATTGAAGCGTATTCTCAACCCACGCAAAAATACTGTACCATTTTTGTTGCTTTCTGCCCCTAATTCAACCAGACCCACCCTCCCAGGCCAGCCGTGAAGTCTAAAAATATTTTCATACCAATTTTACACCTGCAATGGTTATGATCGATCATTGCAATTTGTTAAAATAACAGGAAACTCCAATCCACTGTGAACATTGTAATGACAGCTCTACAAACCGGCGATTAAACACTTGGCCTTTTAAGTCGTGACAGTAGTGCACTTTTGTGCATACAAAATTCATATCAAAACAACCGCAATCCATTTCTTGGTTTTACATACATATTAATGTTGGAGACAGAATTCTTTTGTATATAATATTACAGATGAATTGAGTGATACTTCAGTCTATATGTTGTGTATTTTCACACGTTTCAGGTGCATCCTAACTTAACACTTTCCACACGGCAGGCGTCTGCAGACAACAATCACAAATTTCACAAAATGTTTCAAAAATTTCACAATTATTTAATTTCAGTACCATATTTAGAATCACCATGAGAAATGCATTAAATGAAGTACAAACATGCTTAGTATTGGGTCGTTAATTCTTGAGATAGACTTTGAAAGTTAGGAAAGGTTTCTGAAAAATCTGTTTTGTATATATGGTAAAACTAATATCCGTGTGGAAAGCGTTAATGGCACATCAGTTGCATGTGTAGGATTTTCCTAGTGGGGGCCAAGTGCTCCATTCCCTGAACGATTTCACATCATTTTGAAATTGGATAGAAATTAAGTGAAACTCCTTAAATTCTCCCCAAAGGGTGCAACTTTTCCAACTGATAGTCAAAGTTGGGGGTATCTTTGGAGACACGCCACTGATGCACACCTTTTTTGATAATGTAAATTAGACTATCCATTATCTTCTCCATATAGGCCTAAGGATCCAGTATTAGCACTGGTTGTCAATATGAACTTATAATGTCACCAAATATAAGAAACCAAGATATATGACGGAGACTTTTCGTGATGAGAGGCGGTAACAAATTTCTACCTCTCAACATTAGAATAAACATTTGATAACCCTTACCCTGCTAAATCTAAAAATATTAAACAGAGGCACTGTGCCACTGAACCCTGCTCTCCAAGTCTATCTCCGAAAAGTTGTTTTGGGGAGCGCAACCCAGCAATTTCACTGGGTTAATTCCTCGAGGGTGAAAAACCAAAATGATGGCCAAAAGGTGTGCTTGCGCAGTTTTTTGGGCAGTAAAACAATGAAATGTTCAACATTTTTCACTCTTGAGAAAAAAATTTGAAGGGTGAAAATCAAAAGTGAAGGGTATTTCACCCTTTGTGAGTGAAAACACTGCTTAACTCCCATGGCATGATACCCCATCACCTGGACTTGGATTTATGGCTATATTCTGTAAATAGTGAAATGTATAACTTATTATTAGAAGATAGCAGCATTAACCATGAATCGATCGTGGATTCTTGACATCAGTGCAATTTATTGCTATCTTCGGTAGATAGCAGTGAATAAATCATTACTATCTCAGTAGAGAGGACCAGTGCATCATTTGCTGCTATCTTCTGCAGATAGTAAACATGCCAAACTTATTGCTTCGGTTTATAGCAGCATTGTATTCTTGACACAGCATCTGTGTGTCTTTAACTGCTATATTCAAATCCTCAAATACCTACCAGATAAATTATACATATATTATGACCTTCAGAAAGTCTCGGTAAATAAAACTAATATATATCCAGCGAAGTCTAAATACACATAATGAATTGATTTTTTCTGGACCATCTGTATGTATAAGCTTAGCTAATTCATACTGGGTCAACTCTAAGCGGAAATAATGGTACTGGTGGTCTAGTATAAATTGATTTCAAAGGGTAAAGGTGTCACAGGATTGAAAATAGTACAAAATATGCTTTAATAATTAAGTATACCGTATATTCTCTAATAAATGCCCTGGAGACGTTGCATTTCTGAAAATACATACCTCTAAACCTAATGCGATCCGTGCAATACTGCATGTAATCCAATGCACGCCCTTTGCCACAACACGTACTGGCAACCCCCGTTCATCGTTTGAGGAAATAGCATGTCTTTTCAAGCCCAAAAAGTCCAAAATTAAGTAACTTTTTGAAAATGTTTTTTTTATCTTGAAAATGTTTTTTATCTTGAAAATGTCAAACTTTCAAAAATTCATCGTAATATTCACAAACATTTTGAAAAAAGAAACAAAACTGCTCGAGACCGACCTATCAAGATTTGGGCATCAAAATCAAATCTTTCAATTTTTGTATCAACATTTTATTTTTGTACACAGCAAACATTTCGATCCAAGTATCAATACAATAACATGTAGCAACTTTAACACTATCACTTTCATATCTCCATGCATCTGGTCATCAGCTCTTTAGCCTGCTATCATCTCGGACGTGGCATTTATCATGCCACAGGTCAGCTAGGAGATACCGCATTGACGTCATAGCTATTTGTCATATGATGGTCATTACACCTATGTGAAGTCACCTTTAACTGCAATTACCTATGTGTCCTACGAATTAATTGGACAGCAACCATTTGAACTGCATCAGAAAATACCTGGACCTGAACTTGTGTCACTATGTTATCCGAGCTCTCATCTCTTTAAAATGGGATTACTTTAGTATAACTAATCATGGGCCGACTCAAATGACTTGACCAAGGCTTCAACATCTACTAAAAATGTGCTTGTCTAATTATATGTCGGATAATAAAAGCACCTAAAATATTTGCAAACTTAACCAGTCGAGTGTTTCACCACGCTGTGCAGATCGTTTATATTTAAGGGATACGAGTCGGGAAACACCACCCATTTACAAACACTCCGCACAGCGCTTCACAATTAGACCCTGCAACCATCGCATACGAAAATCTAGCTATGAATATTTATGGCGCTAAATTTTATTTACTTGCGACAATACCAACGTCCAAGCTCTTTATTAAACGTCAAAGTTCAACTAAATATGCCGATTGAGTCATCACCTGAAACTAATTGTGCCCCTCCCTTTATCTATCAGAATGTTCTCAAGCCCCTCTTCACCCCAAACAATCGAAAATGATGATGCTTTAATGTCGAAATTACCTAAAATTTTCTAGCTGAAATATATTTCAGGCCAAAGTAAGCTAATTTCAAGCAATTTTGACATTAAAAATTAAATTTTTCAAAACTAGCTGGTTTTTTCTCTCCATATTTCACTGATTGATGGCGCATTTATCACTGTGCACAAATGCTACGTATGTGTACAACATTGAGGCAATTTTGTTATCCCGACGGAAAGTTCAGCAGCGGCGCAAATCTCAATAATCACCTGGTCAGAACAACCAATTTATACCTGTTTTTGTGGTGAATACAATTTTCCTTTAAACCACTTGATATGTGTTAAATAATTCTTTTACAGCATTATTACTGTACACATTTTACTCTCTGCAGCCGCCCCCCCCCCCCCCCTATATTCTCATATACAAAGAAGGGCATTGACTCTCAGGCTGTATACAATATTTGTCAAGATATACACTCCAACAGTTTAGTAATTTGGCAGGGAACTGTTCCTACTCAACAAACGGCAAGGTTGCACATTTTGGAACTAAGTGAGACGAATGTTTTGCAGAACGCTTGTTGACAATTTGCATCAGCTGACAATTAGCCTTTAGGTAAGGGCAAGATGAGAAAACTGTTTCCTTTTGAGGAGCGGGTGTGTGTGTGGGGGGGGGGGGGGCAAGAGGTGCTACACAGTTTTCTACTCAGATTATTGTAGTTGGTATAAAATGTTGAAGCTTTATACAATTTAATGACAATAATGATGAAATTGTATGGAGAAATTTAAAATAAAAAAAAGATAGGAAAACAGAAAGAAGAAAAAAACCACCCACCACACCCCCAACCCCACCACCAAAAAAAAAGAAAGAAAAAGAAGCCTTCCCCGCCCCCACCCCTAAAACGCCATATTAAAAGCTAAATGTGTGTGATCTGCAAACTTTTGGGCTAATCTAGGTTTTCATCACTACCGTGTCAATCAATGTGGAAAGCAAGTGTTAGCCGACCTATTGTGAACTTATTGATAAGTTTACACAAGCGAATGCATTTTTGTTTCTTATCTTCACTGTAGCTTAGCTCACATCCCAACGGTACCTACATCAAATTAGAAGCCTGATTCAAGTCAGATTTAATTAAATCAATGCTTCTATAGATGAGGTGACCGTTGTTTACATCAGTAGTGTTTACAAATTGATTAGCGCCTAGTCTAAAGACATGCTAGAGGTACTAGTCCATGACTACTGCATACATACTATTCGAAAGCAAAACACACATCACCGAGCACCAAAGCACATGCCCGTATGGTGCGTACGCATACTGTAGGGCAACCAGATTTAGTACCTGGTCTCTCACTGTGCTTAGGGATGCAGACCATGACTACTGCACTATTACACCGTAAGCATTGTAAGTAATGATCAATCAAGTGTGAATTAAAGCACATTCCCTATAGGTGCGCACGCATACTGCCGGGCACTACGTCACCGGTAACAACACCATCTATATTGACTAACTATTCATTGCACATCTTGACCGTGAATGCTTCTTGGAACTGTTCAAAAATTGGATAAGTCATCATCTTCAATAGGTATGTGTTTGTTTGTTTGCTTGGACGTACATGTATTGATTGTGATCTGTTGCAGTCAGGCCTTTAACAGCGTATAGCATTAGGATTTAACTACATTATACTACTGCACAGCTAATTATCACTACAATACAGCAAAGCTTTGCTATCTACTGAAGATAGCACATTCATGGCCTTAAGAATCATCTATCGTCACTGTACAGCACAACTTCGCAGTGGCGTAGCCATTGGGGAAGGCAGGGTGGGGATCACCTCCCCAATATTAGAGTCGTGTCAGTCCAAATTGGCACTGTTGGTTGAGTTTGGCACTGTCGGTTATCGAATGCTCATTTTATCGCAGTGGTTTGGGGAACACCACATCACAACCCCCCTATCCCTGCTCTCAAGTTTCTGACACAACAGCAATTCTCAAAAGTTGACTTTCTGGTAAAGTCCTTGTAGGTTCACTTTCATTTCCCCCCCCCCCCCCCCCCCCGCCCCCTATGAAAAACCTAGCTACGCCACTGCAACTTAGGTAGCTACTGAAGAAAGCACGTACATAGCATTAAGAGTTATCTACTGATGATAGCACATTACACAGCATCAAGATTCTAGCTATTATCATAATACTACACCAGCTTTGCTATCCACGAAAGAAAGCACATACATTGTATTAAGAAATAGTCATCATCATGATATTACAAGCTTTGCTATCTACTGAAAATATTACGATTTAGCTACCATCATACCATGGAACCGCTTTGCTATCCACATGGCACTAAGAATTAGCTATACCAATAATACAATACAACTTCGCAATCTACTGAAGATAGCACATACAAGGCATTAAGAAATAGCTACTATCAAACATATAGCACAGTTTTGCTATCCACCAAACACGGCTTTATGAATAAGTTATCATCACAATACTACAAAGTTTGGCATTTATCAGCATAAAGCAGTAGGAGTTAGCTATGGTAGTACTGCCACGCAGCTTAGCTATCCACCAAAGATAGCATTACAAAATAGCTACCATCACAAATATATCACAGCTTTGCTATATCCACTAAAGAAAGCACAAAACAAGAATCAGCTATCCCAGTACAGCACAACATAATTAGCTATCTACTGAAGATAGCACATTACAGTATTATAGCATATAATTATTAGCTATCTACAGAAGATAACACATACAATACATAGCACTAAGATTCAAATATCATAAAACTACCATATGACTTTACTATCTAATCTAACGGATTGTTTGTCGAACTTGTATGGAAAATTGAGTTTTCGTACGTTGCAATTTTCAACAACAACAAAAATCACTTTATATGCTTTTCTGCTAAATTCCTGATGAAACTATTTCAAATCTTGGAAAAGTCATGTATCAACAATAGAAAATTGCAAGCCTTTGCCCCATGCAATGTTGAGAAATGCAATAGTCTTCAGTAGTTTGTCAAAGTATCCCGATAGTAGTTACATATGCAGTGATAGGTTCTGTTGAATAAACAGATAAGGCATTGATCGAGTAGCAGTTTTAAGTAGAGTTGAGTTTGATGCAAGCAAATACTGCAGTCTTGATTTGGTTCGGGTAATACTTGTTTTTAAACACAGCAAGCATTTGAGAGGCTTAGCAGGTATCACAGTAAATAATTGAAGAGCCTTTTTGATTTCCCAATTTGATCTACTTTGGGCTAACAGTTCTCGGAT